>WKLE02002060.1:1976-20893 GCA_014885115.2 Asterionellopsis glacialis | reverse complement strand
TATTCCTCTTCTTCCATAACAAACAAGAAAGACAAGATGCTAGGTATCATGGAAGCTGATCCCGAAGCACCATCCATCAGTGGCGATATTCCCTCAGATTTTCCTTCTCAGCAACCA
Source organism: Asterionellopsis glacialis (assembly GCA_014885115.2). Classification (NCBI taxonomy): domain Eukaryota; phylum Bacillariophyta; class Plagiogrammaphyceae; order Rhaphoneidales; family Asterionellopsidaceae; genus Asterionellopsis; species Asterionellopsis glacialis. The sequence goes on along the minus strand of WKLE02002060.1, from coordinate 20,776 downwards.
AGTGCTACTACCTCCCATAGGGCAAGAAATGGTCAAAACCATCATGATCGCGAGGAGGGGGGGGTTGAAAAAATGCCCCAGCTATTCTATCGATCGTCAACACTAGGTAGTACTAATAGTACCGATAAAGAGGCTTCTTCTATTGTGCATCCCGGTGCTATTCCAGTACGAGGACCAGGCTACGTTCCAAATATGGACAGCATAACGTACACTGGCAATATTATAGTACGTGATGGTTCTCCTCATTCATCACCACAGAACATGACAGAGAATCCTGTTCACCCCGACATTGTAGCTGAAGCTGTTGTTGTACAAGATGCTCCAATAGTTGAAATGTTTGAACCCAAGAAAAACCGAAATTTTTTCTTTATTTCACTTGCCCTGCTGTTGATAGGCCTGATTGTTACTGTAAGCGTAATTGTGATTATTTCACCTTCAAGTAACCAGAAGGATGACGAACAACCTACAGAAAGCCCGATAACCACTGAAAATCCAGCAATTCAAACTCCCATGCCAACGATTCGCAATCTTGTTTGGCATCGGCTAGGACAAGTCTTATTCGGCAAGGAGGACAACTTTGGTACTTCAGTGTCACTTTCTAGTAATGGTACCATCTTGGCCGTTGGTGCTCCAGCTTATTATCCATCTGGACAGGTGCAAGTATTTGAATTGATCGATGATCAATGGAAACAAAAGGGACAATATTTGACAGGTGAGGCTGATATTGATTTGTTAGGCTGGTCAGTATCACTCTCTAATGATAGCACGACTTTAGCTGTTGGCGCTCTCTGCCCTCTCAGTCTTGGCTGGGTGAAAGTTTTTAATTGGATCAATAATCAATGGGAACAAAAGGGACAGGCTTTGTATGGTGAAGCTGAAGGTGACCTGTTTGGTTTTTCATTATCACTTTCTAGTAGTGGTACAGTCGTAGCTGTTGGTAGTGTAAGCCTACTCAACGATTTTGGGGAAGGTAGTGCTGGTCGCGTTAAAGTTTTCAATTGGTTTGTTGATGAATGGAAACTAAAGGGTCAAATATTGGATGGCGAGGCTGAAGAAGAAGTTTACTTTGGCATGTCGACTTCGCTTTCTAGTGATGGCGCCATATTGGCTGTAGGTGCACCTGGGAATTATAGTGATGCCAAAGATTCTGGTCAGGTTCAAGTGTTTGAATGGATGAGTAGTGAGTGGAAACAGAAGGGACAAGAATTAAACGGTGAGGCTGCTTGGGACCATGGATTTGGGATTTCGGTTTCACTTTCTAGTGATGGTACAATTTTGGCTGCTGGTTCCCCAGATGGCTTTGGGTCTTATAATGGTCAGGTAAAAATATTTGAATGGTTCGGTAGTCGGTGGGAACAAAAGGGGCAAGCATTGCGTGGTGAATCTTCCAATGATGCCTTTGGTTATCCGGTTTCACTTTCTAGTAATGGCAATATCCTAGCTGTTGGTGCTAGAAACTATGAAAGTAGCCCGAAAAACGTTGGTCAGGTGAAAGTATTTGAATGGAACAGTGATGAATGGAAGCAACTGGGACAATCATTACATGGTGAAGCTAAAGATTTTCAATTTGGTTGGTCAATTTCACTTTCTAGTGATGGAACGATATTGGCTGTGGGTGCTCAAAACAATAGTCAGGTAGAAGTTTTTATACTAGAAGGAAAAGGAGTATAATATACATTTAACATTTTAATCGACGCGGCCATCATGGCGGGAAATCATTCAAACAGATAGTAATAATCTAACATTACTACTATAGAATATAAATAATATATAGTTACTATATTTTATCTTTGGTGTAGTATCACTGTAATTGCATATCTGTGATAAAACGGTCAAATCATCTAATCAAAAGTGCGTACGTGCTTGCTTTCTGGCAAATACAGAAACAGCAAATAACATTGGCAACTGGGCATAGCTAATCCAAAATGTCAAACAACCTACGTTGCGTTCAGGAGCAACTAGATCTAAATTTTCACCGCTTTTCAGATAGAGATACATTCAGTGTGCAAAAAAAATAGTGCCTCTAAGTCCTCTACTCGTAGTCCTGGGACTAGTTGAGAGAGTCCTACATAGTCTCTGGAGACCAAAGCAGAAAAAATAAATTTCAAAAAATGGAGTTCTCTCCTGGTCAAACATCGACTCAGAATTTTATTTTATGGATTTTTAACTGGGTTAGGTATCGAACTGATTCCTTCTAGTTTCCTTCTAGTAAGTTTACAAAACAAAATTAGAGACAGATAATAATCATATCATCAATTCTTGCAATAGAACTACAATGAGATCGACGAGCAAATTCAAGAAATTCTTTGGTGTTTAAAAAATTTACTAATAATAATAGAATATGAAAACCTACATGAAATTGCGAAAGATTGTAGGACATTTTGACGGGTCCACGTGGGCACTCCTTTTGAAATAAGACAACACCCCTCTTTTTAAGGATAACACTCGTGACAACAAGCGCATTCAATAGTACCCCCTTCGTCCGAACAGTCACCCGCAATGAACTCAAGCTTGTGCGTGGACTCAAGATTACAAACACTGTTGGGAACACGTCCAGTAAATTTATTGCGATAGAATCGGAAAGACTTGAGATGATCGAGCTCGCCTATTGAACTAGGAATTTGTCCTTCCATTTGGTTATCTTCCAAGTAGAGAGTTTCGAGTTTGAAACACAATCCAATCTCAGTTGGAATAGATCCAGTAAAACCATTGGAATAAATCTGAAAGTCCTTCAAGTTCTTCATACCACCAATTCCAGCAGGAATTTTTCCTGTGAACTTATTGTTGTACATGTACAACGTCTCAACATCATCAAGATTACCAATAGATTTAGGGATTTCTCCAGAAAGCTGGTTACTGTCCAAATACATGACGCGAATACTGTCCATTGAAGTCAAAGAGGCAGGAAGGGGACCAGTCAAATGGTTTTTGTAGAGCTGAAGTTCTTCAAGACGATTCATTTCAGAGAAAACGTCAGGAATCTTTCCTTCGAGTTCATTCTCATCTAAATAAAGCAACTCTAGGTGACTCAAGAATCCAAGTGTTTGTGGGATGTTCCCTGTAAGCTTATTTTTCGCCAAACGCAAATCAAACACGTTCACGTAGTCACCGTAGCTCCTTGGGATGGTACCAGTGAATTGGTTCTCGTCGAGGTACAAGATAAGTAACTTGTACTTGCTCTTCTCGAACTCGGGAAGCTTTCCGGTGAGGTAGTTTTCGTCTACACCAAAGGATTCTAAATTCTTGTAATCCATCATGCTTTGAGGGATAGGTCCTGTGAGCTGATTACCACCAAAGTGAATGTTTCTCATATTTTCGCATGCTCCCAATTCTTCGGGAAGAGTGCCCGTAAGATCATTCTCAATAAGATACAAGTTTTCTGCAGAGAGCAAAAAGGGGAGAGGAAAATTAATAATCGTAAGATACACCAATCACATAACAGGCAGGCAGCAGAAATTTCAACCAATCAATTGTAGTTGGAAACTTACCCAAATCTTGAAGATCTCCGAGCGACGCAGGGACTGTTCCCTGAAGATTATTTCGACCAAGATCGAGTTTAAGTAGATTCTCGAGTGCTACCAACTCCGAAGGAATGGTACCACGAATGTTGTTGTCAGTTAGATTAAAGTGGAGAACATCACTGTTATCGTTGTAGTGATTCGTTTCTCTTCCCTCAAAAAGACGAATCGGACAGGTGATACCGTACCACATGCAAATTCCTTTACCCGACATCCAGTGATCACTGCGAGCCCATGCAGGTCCAGAGTTCGAAATAGGGGCGTCCTTATCATCGCCAAATACAGATTTGACATAAGTTGAAAAGAAAAATGTAGCAAGAGCATAACGCTGAAGAATGGCAATGTGATCCGTATCAATGTATGCGGCATCAAAGTCCGCCAACCAACGAAGAGCCTTGTTTTGAGGAGAATCCTTCTCGTCGAGAGATTCTTGAGAAGTAAAACCAGATTGAAGAATGTTGGTACGGATGGCGTTGTAACGCTCAATATGGATGGGTCCGTCGTCACCACCAGATGAAGCCGAAGACTTCGATTTATCTCCGATTTTAGTCAAGGAGCCAATTGCAAACGCACCAATAAGAACAAAAGCGAAGATGCCGAGCAAGGTATAAATCTTCCTCTTGTTACATGTGGTGACACAAGCAACCATGTAGTCACAGCATTGATCTTGGCGTCCATTTGCACTCAATAACGATCCACCTTCTGCGGCCAACATGGCATTGCTATGATTGGCATAGTCGTCACCAACCCCACCACCACCCGCTCGAGGTGCTAGATTGTAGGTCTCTTCTGGAGAACTTGATCTGTGCACTGACGCCTTCATTGAGTGGTTCGAAATCTTGTCCATAATGGCTTGTGCCCTCTTAATCGACTTTTGACGGACAGGGTTTGAATGAGTGCTTCCAGTGTCGGCGTCGGCCATGCTCTCCGTGAAATCGATCTCGTTTAAGTCTGCCTCTGGTAGATCCACAGTTTCAGCAGCCTGCTCCATTAATTGAAGCGATCGCTGACGAGCTTGCTTTCGCTCCATCTGATACTTTGTGTTGTCGAACGTATTCAACGACATGATTCTTTAATCTAGAGTTCAAGATTTGTCACCGGTCAGGACTGAAAACTAATAATCTAATACTAGAATAGATCGGCAGAGGTGCACCAAGCTTTCTGATCTTTTTTCAATAAATTCAACGGGTCGGAATTGAAGCAATTCGAAGTTTGAGACGTTCAATCGTATTTTTGTGTGTATCTTGTACGGTTGCACACGTGTCTTGTTGCTGGGTGTACCTCTCGAAAAAAGGGACCGAAGTAGGTTTATGATCCTAGGACCTACGAGAGACGGTACCAGGTATGGTATGGGCACCTCTTTGGTAGGCTTTCTTTGCTTTCCGTAGATCAGCACAAAAAAAGAATTTTTGTCGAGTCAACGCTCGACCTTTGACTTCCGTAAAAAATACCGTACCCCTGGTACAAAGCTCTTTCAATTTATATTTACTTTCTCACTGTGTCCCGAGAGGGAATCACGAGTCTAAAAAATATAGATATTTTTAATCGTATCTGATTAAAGTATTTGATGTGGTCGAACCGTTGAGAGATCATCGTCGCGGTATTCAAGGCGATAGTCATCGCCCGAACACTTACTTTCTCCAGCATCCCGCGGCAGTAGAGCTCGTAATAATCCCACTGGAGATACATACCAGGTACCAGGTACCATTTTTAACTAGGACCCTCTAGAGATAGATCCTAATTAGGACAAACCCGTACAATAATTGGTAAAACAGTGAGTAGGAAAAGGACCTACCTGTAATCAGGACTGTAATCGGCGATACCGTCGTATGGTACAGTACCAGGTACCTACTGGCTGTACTTGGTACGATGTATGTCGGACCACCTAGAGCAGGAACCCAAGGTTGTTCCCCGGGTAGTCGTAGAACAGGTGTTTTTTAAAACCTTTTGTTGGCGACTGGCGACACAGTCAGCGAATAGAGTACCGGTACATAAAAACCCGTTTACCCCAAGGAGGAGAAAGATTTTTTTGCCCTGGTCATCTGAACCAACGTTGTGGTCACGAAAATACTCTTCACATACTACAAGATCCATCCGCAATTGCTGAAATCAAATCTTGGACGATATGATCTTAATGAACCATTTCTTATTTCTATACAGTCTGAAGAATTAGAGTAGAAAATACTACTTCTCCCGTAGACGAGATTTTCAAAACACGTAGAATCCCGTAGACAAGAGTACTAAAAAGTAGCATTGGCATCTCGATCAACGTTGGAAGTAGTAGAACGACAACGACGATGACGGAAACAGGCAAACAACGGTCTCTCGACGACTTCATGGAAGTCAACGACAAGAGCAAAGCAAGGAAGAGGAACAAAGCACCCAATGTGTCACCTCAGAGAGGTCAAGGAGGTAAAAGGACAAAGTTAGGAGCGAAACGAAAAACAAACAGTAACAACGTGAATATCCCTGACAACAACAAGGAAAAACAAGTAACCAATGGCGGCCGACCCTCATATGCTACCATTGCGAGCAAAATAACAAAAACACCTACGCCCTCTACCCCCACAAGGAGGTCGTACGCAGATGCAATCAAGGAGACTACGGGAAGTAAGATCAATCTACTAGACCAAACACCAAAACAAAGCAACAGTTCGTCCAAAAAGAAGATGAAAGACGCAATGTACAAACACAAGGTACAATCGGTCACGGAAGAGAAAACCAAACCCTTAAAAGACAAGAAAAAAGATACACCTACCATTGTCGAGTCATCCAACAGCGAGGCATCCATATCCGCAGCAGAATCTGTCGAAGACCTCCTAGAAGAAGCAGCCGAAGAACGGAAAGATGACAGCGAAAGTGGCAGTGAAAAAGAATTCAAATGGGAACAGAGCAAAGACAGCAGTCAGTCAAGCAAATCATCCAACAAAGATGACGATTCATCAATGGAAGAGGATTCTGAGTCAACCACTACCATGCGAACGGGAAAAGGAGGAGTCCGAAAAAACCTTTTCAACGACGACGACAAGGCACCGCACCAAGCAAAAGGAAACAAAGCAACCGCAAAAGAGAACCAAGAAAAGGAAAATGAAAAACACGACAAACAAGTACCAGCAGAGGCCAAAATGACAACTCAAGGGACTTGTATGATAGGAAATTCCAACGGCGACAAACCGGTCTACGTCGATGTCCACCTCAATGTCAAATCTGCACCAAAAAATTCTGATATTGTGCAAGTAAACAACATCGTCATTACTACATGTAAATCATTCATGAAAAAATTACAAGATGTAGAACCTACCTTCAAACTATACTCATGGGACCCTGAAGCAGAAAATCAAGCTATTTTACATAATTTAGACAACTTCCCTGACAACATTTTGGACTTGAAAGGGGATTTTTCAAAGGAGTACGGCCAATGAATAAAGGAGGAAAACTTTATATGAAAATCCTAGTAGGCGTCAAACATGGCATGGAAAACCTAATCAGCCAAGTAAACTGGCATTTTAAAGAACGACAAGAGATGGTCAGAGTCGCTGCAGTCCAGGTCCCAAACATAAGCGTTGTAGGCTGGTTGCTGTATAGCACCAAATACATGCATATTCCAACACTGGCCCAAACCCTATCAGATAAAAATGCAAACATGCTCAGATTTCCTTACGCTGGATACGTATTAAAGATGGCTCCAATTATAGCCCAGAAAAAGACTATAGTAAAGAACCCCGGGCACTACATGTGGAGTGCAGCACACCACAGGCAAATTTGGTGACTAACACCCTCTGTCTTATCTACCGAACCGAGGCCAAAACCTTCCCACTGCACATTAGGATGCAATTCGTGCCTCAAATAGATAACCTGTTCAATCTAGGATCAATCACCAAATTCCAGGAGCAACCTGGTACTCTCGAGGAAGGGCGAGACAACCAGGGGGGAAGGACAACAACCCAACAAATATTTCAGTTAATAATAGAAACAGGACAAGGAACAGGAGGAAACAATATAACTACCACATAGGTAGATACGGTGATAAACTTGAAGCAAAAGCACAAGGCACTTTACGCATAGGCGGACAGAATTTTGGGGGCTTCCTTTCAGATATAGCTAAAGCAGCAGAAGATGATACTGCTATCCGAACATGGATAAATCAAACCGAACTCGACATAATAGCAATACAAGAGATCAACCTTTACTGGCCAAAAGTGAAGGACACACTTCAATTCAATGAACACATCCGCAGCTGGTGGCCAAGAGGCACCACCAACAATACATTCAGCTACAATAAAAATTGGGAACCTTCATCTGTTACGCAATGGGGTGGTACCGCAATGATAAGTCGTAACCAAGCCGCCTTCAGAGTGATCAAAATGGGAGTAGACCCCAGGAATCTTGGACAATGGGTTTGGACTCTATACCAGGGGAAAGACAATCGTAGGCTACGAGTGATCTTGGCATATCGTCCATGTGCCAATAAGTCCGCGGGAACAAAAAATGTATACTCACAACAACGACGGTACTTCAATGAAATTAAGAAGAACTGGGACCCACGGAAAGCCATCCTTTGCGACCTCAAAGAATTCATACAAGGATGCCATGACAATGGGGAACAAGTCATCCTCATAATGGACTGCAATGAGGACATATTTGGAAAGAACATAAAAACATTCCTCAAAACATGCGAATTAAAAGACGCAATATCCAGTAGACATAGGGCATCCAAAGGAAAACCACCGGCAACCTACAAAGGAGGAACCAAAACCATTGACGGCATTTTCACATCCATGCACATCCACACAGTCAAAGCAGGATACGGTTCCTTTACGGACGGAGCTCTAAATGCGAGAGCAGACCACCGCTGCCTATGGATTGAGGTAGACTTAGTACACATATTTGGACATAAGATGCCGCCCATAATCAACCTACCCATGAGGAGGATGAATCTCACCAACCTGAGGGTATGGCAAAAGTTCAACAAAAAACTGAAAGAATATGTAACCAAACACAAGTTGGAAATAAGAACAACTACTCTCCTCAGTAAGATATCATATCCGCTGTCACCTGTACTCGCAGCAGAAGCAGAAACCCTAGATGAATTGAAAGTAGCAGCAGTCCGCTATGCCGACAAACATTGTAGGAAACTGTGTGCAGGGAAGATCCCCTTCTCCCCTGCATTTGCCACCATAAAGAAGTGTATACAGTTTTGGAAGGCCATAATCAAAAAGAAGGCACACCGAAAGGTGAACTCAAGATATCTGCAACAATTGGCAAAGAAGGCAAAAGTCCCAACTCCTCTTCAGACAATACAAGAGATGCTAACAGTAGAGGACTGTCAAGGAAAACTACAAGAGGCATTCTATGACTATAAAACATTCACCCCAAATGCAGGAGAACACAGAACTACATGGTATAGAGAATTAGCATCTGCAAGGGCCGCGGAGGAGGAAACAAAGAATAGACGAAACCACAAACAACGGAAATAAGAAGGAAAACGAATCCAACACAAGGCAACGTCTACACAACTGTGTCAAATTATGGCCACTGAACAGGCACGAGTATTGGCCAAACGGATACAATTTGCAATCAAGAAAAATCGAGTAGCAGGTACAACACTAGTTATAGAAAACGACCAGCATGGCAACCCTATCAAACGCACCAAGAAGGAAGATATCAAACGAGCCTGCATAAAAGAGAACACTAGGAAATTTTCCCAAACACACGAAACACCACCAACAGTCTCACCAGCTAGTCTCCTCTTAGGGTACCTCGGGATATCCAAACAAGCTAACATGATTACAGAAGGCAAGTACACATCGATATCAGGCATAGATCACCATCTCGACAAACTTCTCCTAGCCCTTCAATGACCCCAGGATCTAACCCCACTCAAAACAGGATTATCTGTGCAAGATTACCAAGACGGATGGAAAAAAGCCAAGGAGAAAACATCATCCCACGGATTTATACACTTTAGTCACTATAAAGCTATGGCCAGAGACCCCCTCCTTGCTAAATGGGATTCCAACATGCTCAACATAGCCATGCATAGCGGATACACGTACTCCAGATGGCAACAATGTGTCGATGTGGAACTTCTAAAGAAAGCTAACAGTTTCCATGTGAGTAAACTTAGAACAATAGTACTCTTTGAAGCTGACTTCAACTTTATGAATAAGACCATCGCCAAGAAAGCTATGAAAAGCACAGAAGCCAGCAATACCTTGGCCCCTGAACAATATGGAAGTAGAAAGAAACACCGTGCCATAGAACATGCCTTAAACAAATGCCTCACAATGGATATTTTGCAACAACGATGCCAATCAGGCATCCTATGTACCAACGATCTAAAAAGCTGTTACGATAGAATTGTACATTCAATAGCTTCCCTGTGTTTACAACGTGTTGGTATACCCCAACCAGAGGTGCACGTTATGTTCAATACTCTCCAACACCTCACCCATCAAGTAAGAATGGCATTCGGAGACTCTGACATACAATACGGAGGCAGAGAATGGATTGTGCCCCTTCAGGGCATTTATCAAGGAAACGGTGCAGGACCAACCATATGGGTGGTAGTTAGTTCTCTGCTCATGGACATCATGCGAAACGAAGGCTTTGGTATTGATGTTAAGGCACCCATTTTGGGGGAAGGAATCCAAATGATAGGGTATGCCTTTGTTGATGACACTGATTTAGTCCAAACAGGATGCAACGCTAAAGAGGCACTAGAGCAAATGCAAAAAGCGGTAACGATGTGGGAAGGGTTAGTTCGAGCAACAGGAGGAGGGCTGGTAGTCGAACAGGAGAAAAGTTCGTGGTGGCTTATCGACTTCGAACACCACCAGGATGGTTCTTGGCAATACAAAAATGAAGCCGTAGCAACACCACTACACGTGAGGAACTTTGACAGTACAATTAAACCCATGCAACAACTCAAACTCCACCAATCCTTTGAAACCTTGGGAGTATTCATGGCCCCAAATGGTCAACAAGATACACAATTTGAACAATTACTACAGAAATCTAACGCATGGTCATCGAACATGCGAGCCTCCTACTTAACAGGTAATGACGCCATTCAAGCACTAAAAACCACTATTTCCAAAACCATTGATTATACTCTCCTGGCTCTAAGCCTATCGAAAGCACAAGCTAAAGCACTACTCGACAAACCCCTCAACGCCATTCTACCTAAATCACGCATGAATCGGAAATTCCCAAGAAGAGCTATACATGCCTCTGAGGGACTTCTCGGCCTAGCCATCCCGGACGTATACAACAGTCAAGTTGCAGCACACATGGATATGTTGATACAGCATGGAGGCAGAGACACTCCTACAGGACGCTTTCTCCATACATCGTTAGAATCCTGTAAGCTCAAACTTGGTATGAGCGGCGACTTATTTCACAAGGATTACAAAACATTCGGCCCCTTAGTCACAAACTGCTGGATAAAAAACGTATGGAAAGAACAATCCGAGACAAAATTACTTATCAAAGAATGATCACATTCACTCAAGTGCAACAGAGTACATGATGCATTGCTAATGGATATCTTCATTATGGCAGGATTATCACGGGCCCAACTCGGACGACTCAACAGATGCCGCATACAGAAACAAGTTCTGTGTGTCTCTGACATAACTACAGGGGACGGGAAATCCCTCCACAAACATGCTTTACTCCCTACTCCTTTTCTAGGTAACAGTCACTTCATTCTTTGGCCAAATCAAGGTGAGGGTAGAGATCTTGCTTGGGGTCTATGGAACAGAACAATTCGTAAATGTCTCTTCAAATTGGCCACCAATCTGCAATTAAAACGTAGGCTAGGAGCCTGGACAACAACAACATCCTGTACGGCAGTGATTGACAACAAAAGCTGTCACGTGGCTATACAAACGGCTACGAATAAATGGTATTGGTTCCAACATTCAACTTGGTTCACACACCTGCCAATTGGGCTACGTGATCAACCCCCACAAAGCACCCATGACTCACTATTCAGTCACGGTTGGATGGTGGAAAATAAAAGTATAACGTCCGGATGGGCAAGGATAGCACCACCCTTGACTAGCCCTACCAATCTAGACAGCTTATACCAGTCACTTCAACCAGAGGAAAAATGGTGCATTGCCTACCTTGACATTCTAGGAAGTTATCACACGTGGAAAGATGCCGTCACAGCGCATGTGGCCATCGTGGTTACGGATGGATCCCTTAAGGACAACAAAGGAAGTGCTGCTTTTATCTTAGTCTTACCAACGCCAGTTGACTCTACGACAACTTACAACACTTTCCTGCAAGGAGCATGCCACACGACCGGAGACACCGACGACCAGTCATCCTACCGCAGCGAACTCACGGGGATACTCGGCATCCTAACGATATGCCATTTGATCATGCAAATCAACCCCAAGTGGTCGGGAACTCTCACCATCGCCCTTGATAACCTGGTAGCAGGACACAGAGGTATTGAATGGGACTCCTATCCATTGCCGTCCAAGGATCATTTTGACATCCTCAGAGCCATCCACAACATCCGGAAGAAACTTAGTATCACTACAAAGTTCTGGCACGTTAAAGGGCATCAGAAAGAGAAAGGACTAACCCTGGACATCTGGGGCATCCTTAATGATAAGATGGATGCATTGGCAAGCTTACCTGGCCTACAAGAACGCCGAGGACCACCCTCCCACCATGTCATCATACCCAGACAAATGGGCAGTTATCTGTGACAATGTCAAAATATGCCGGCGCTTGAAACAACGTATCACACAAACCCTCACCAATGGCAAACTCATAGATTGGTGGATCACGAACAACAAATTCACGTTGACCCAAGTACAGCTGATGGATACCCCAGCCATTAGCACAGCAATGAGCAAAGAAAATGACACAAAAAACAATGGATCAGTAAGATGGCATTCAACTTTGCCCCAACCGGAAGGAATATGAAAAGATGGAGATTTTGGCAGACAGATGCTTGCCCCCGATGCGGACAACCCAATGAGGACACACGGCACATATGACAATGCCAGGCACCCAGTACGATACAATGCAAAGAAGTCGCCATGCGAAATTTCGAATCGCACCTACAGAATATTGGAACGCGACCAGAAGTACAAAGCACGTTAGTCCACTTCACGAGACACTTTCTAGGACTCTCATCCCAATGGCATCAAAGCTTAACTATGGATACCATTATGCAGGCAGTCGAAGACCAAACCCTCCTAGGCTGGGAACAATTCCTCCTAGGCAGAGCGGTAACGACATGGCGCTTGGCACAAGGTGCATACAACACCAAATGGCAACCCTTCTTAACAAGCAAGAATTGGGTCCCTAACTTAATTTGTGGCATATGGCAATTGTCACATTCCCTCTGGTTACACCAGAACGATGTCCTTTTCTCTAAAGAAGTCTCTATTGACAAATTTGACCTGTAAGAGATTGACCGACGTATACGGCAAGAGTGGCGTAAAGGCCCCGATGGCCTCCTACGCATTGATCGCATGCAATTCAATACTACCTTGGCCAAACTACTGCAAAAACCAGATGACGAAAGGCGGGAATGGCTGGAGTACATCACGAAAGCAAGATTTGCCACCAAAGCTTCCTGCTTCTATTATTAACAGATGGTTCAGTTCAGTGTGGTTGCGAGTCATTTTCTGAAGTTTTGGCTTCTGCCACTCACAACTGAACCTTTCAAAAATTAACTATTCAACAAGTAAACCAACTCGTTTGGCAGGAGATGATTAATTTTCTCTGGACAGTCAGCAAGTAATAAAGCATTCGATGCATACCTAGATAGTCTTCATAATGGTATACTCTTTGAGTTAGTTAGTTAGTTAGTTAGAGTAGAAAATACTTGTGCCTGTGTAGGAGAAACTACTATTGTTTGCAAAAGACGGTGGCTAATTTTTGCTGTGCTTCTGGTGTACTAATGATGGTATTGTGAGGGCTATCAGTGGCTAACTTTCTTCTAGTCTACTAATGTCTAAGTGCTAAGCATCCCCTGCTATCCTCTCAGTATCATAATGTATCATATTCTTTCTAGGAGGAATTTCTTCAACATAACATCCACCATGCACACCATGGTCAGAATGGCTATTACTGTTTTCTTCTCCTGCTAGCAATGGCATTCATGTACAACAATGGTAGAACAATGTTCAGATATGTTTTTTTATTGAGTGTTCCTTGCTCTTCAATTATTTTTAGTATGTTTAATGTCTCCCACCAATATAAGAATTGGCATGGTTGTTGATAACTTTATCTTGTTAAACAGTCATTTAGTGGTAATCCCCCTTCAAGAAAGATAAACTCAACCAAGGAGTCCACCAATGCCATCTACATTTTATTTGAACATTACATAATATTTACTATATGGTTGCTTCTGGGACTAGTAGAAATGACAGGAATGACAAAAGAGTGACTTGGATGAAAAGAAATAACATTATCAAAGAAACTATGAATATATGGAGTCTTCTAGTATGATAGTACTTCTGACTAGATACATAACATTTTCCATCTTACCAATGACCAGCTACTACTTTTCCAATAAAAGATAATTGTGTACTTTAGTGGTTCTTCTGATTTTCACATGATTTTGTTAGTCCAGATGATAGTAAATACTTCTCCATTCTGCTAATTTATGATAAGTAGTGCGCCCCAATACTGCTCTCTAAGAAAGCATCTGATACACTACATAAACTTGAGGAAAATCATCCAAAAAATGAGGCATCTACCAATCATTAGCTAGCATATGTAATGATCAAGAAAAGTTGACAAGTCTACTTAGTACTTTTGAGCTCTTAGGAGAAGGTGGGCGGGAGGCTAATTTTCACAAACAATGTCTAAATCAAGAGAATTTTTTAAAAAATGATATTATTATTTAATACACAAAGTTGAAAAAGAATTGATGATACATGTACTAAAGCCAAAAACAAACAAATGACACCATATATATCATAATGTATATTTTATATCAATTGGTTCCCTTTGCCTTGATAGTGACATAGATCATACCACTTACTATATCTTCTTGTGGTGGCAAAATAAAGCACCAAGATATTTTCTTTGCCTTGTCCATTTGTTGGATCATATCAACAATGTTCAGTATATCTTGTGGTGAACAAAACACTCAAGTGTTTTTTTGTATATTAGTGAGATAGTTGGTATTTAGTATATCTCTTGTTTTGTTGTGCAAATAACACACCAAGGAAGATTTTTCTTGGTTAAGAAGAATATTTTTGGTAAGCAAAACAACAGCAAGTTGTGGTTGTATGTATTCATATATCATTCAAAACAAAACTGTCTACACCTGTCCTCATATATGTGATCTGTAGTGAACAACAACATGTATTAATAAAAAATGTATCCTTCTTCAGAGGGTAAACAGATAAAGTGACAAGTGACAAATATACTGAATCTGTGTATATAATAATATTTTCTTGACCTGCTTGTAAAAATTGTTTTGCAGCAGTAAAAGCAATCATTCCTGGCCAACATGGTTTTGCAAATATCATCCCACTTGATAAGAGCATATTCAAAATATTTAAAAATGATCAAGAAAAAGAAGATTCAGTTGCTGCAAAAGTTACAATAATAACACACAAGTAGTGTGTTTCAGAAGTTGTTATTGTAACTTTTGCAGCAACAAGTCCTTTGAGCATAGAGAAGTATTTTTCTTGTGCCAAACTGCATGATCTGGTATTTTAGATTTAAGAATGGATGACCCTGGAGATAATGATTGGTATTCAAGAAGATACATGGTGTATGACTGTAACAGTATATTCCAATAAACTTCTTCCTTCTGTTAGCAACAGCCATTCAGGTGCAATTATGCTTAAAGAGAGGAAGGAGGGGACTGTATATTAAATCTAGAGTTGCCACTGCACACAATTAAAAAGGACTGTATTGTTGTTTTGGTGGAGAAATATATACCCCACTAGAAGGGGGGTATTGGCAATAACTTTTCAAAAAGCATTGGATTGGTTTTCTGGTTCATGCATAATATAATTCAATGATTTCCAAAAATGCTTTGTCCCTAGATATTATATACAAATGAATTCAATTTTTAAAAGATTGTGTTAAAAAATATTTTTTCTCATAAGTATACTTCATCTTCCCTTGAAAAGTGATAACCTACTGTATGAAATCACTTAGCAACAGTTAAAAAATCACATATCTACATTATTAATGTTACAAAGGCACAGAAGACAACCAGCTTCTCTTTTTCTAAGAGTTTCACTCCCCTCTATCATTTTGTAACTCCCTAATGTAGGCCTTCTATTTTTATTCATACTTTTAGAGCCTTTTTGTCCCAGTCAACATCAATTCTAATGCTTGTGTGTTCTTGGAGACAACAGCACACATTGTAACTCCTCCCTCTCCTTTCCTCTCCTCACTCTCTTTTTTATCCTATTCCTCTATCTTCAAAGAAGAATCATATAGTTGCTTGAGAAAAACCAGGGGATCAACACCAACCACTTTTCTCAGAACTGAAAAAACAATTTGTAATTTTAACTTAGAAATTTTGTCTTTTAGTTTTTACAATTCTTTATGCTCTCAGGTTTTAATTCTTTACAAAGTGCTTGGGCATTACTTTGAGTAAGAACATGAACCCAAATACTACTTGTTGTAAAAAAGACACAATTTCTTCTAGATAGTGGCTCTCTGTGTAATTGTAATAATTACTAGCACTTTGTAATAAAATTTAAAATGAGTAAGCTCATAGGGCAGTAATAGAATACCAATGATAATTCCCTGTCCTCTACTTAGTAGTAGGTACTATGAAGGCAAGAATACAGAGAAGACATTGAATATTTTAATATACCATTGTTGGTATCAACCAAGAGACTTATCACATGCAAATTCTATTTAGAGTTCTGATGTTGGTTAGATCATCTTACCTGCTAGTATGATGATGCTATGGTAAGGTGATTTGATATGCAACATTTCTAGGAGTCCTATTCTGTTAAATTTTCTCACAAAACAAATTGTTGTTGAAGAAGAAAATATACTAGTGTGATTAAACACAGAAATCCTGGAAACAATTAATACATGTGTCATTTCACTTGAATTAGGTAGTAAATGTATATTCTAGGGGATTAATATTATTCTGATGGCCAAAATGATAAGTTGATTTCATAGATTATTAAATCTGAAAGTATCCTACTAATACTCAGAATAAAATTTTCTATTTTTATTTGACAAAAATTGTTCCTCTAAACATATCTTGGTGGTATGCAGTAGATTGAATGACCCAGACTTTGTAGTATAGCTGCAGGCACTTATCACACTGGCTGTAGACAACCAGCAATGATGATAAACAGGAAAACAATGCTATAAACCACAACAGTGATAATTCCTGTTATTGTTATTAAAGTAGCAATGGTAATTACTAATCACTACCATTATCAACATGGATGAAGACAGAAAGAGAAATTTTTGGCTGTCATTTCTGTGCAGTTTATTCTTTTGAGGAAACCTTGTACTACTGAGAGCTCAGGGTAGGTCTCTGTTTGAAATATAATCAGAACAGCAAACCATAATTCTTGATTTTTGGATATTACACTGCATAGGAGCCACATCAACAAAACTGCTCCAAAATTCTAAAAAAAAGAACAGTAAATCTCCTATATAAAGAATGATATCTTGGTTTATCTTGATTGAAAGAACACCTTTAATTAGGTCATCCTATTTTGAAGGATGCATTACTAACCACCACTAGCAAATATCTTTTTTTAGTAATCATCCTTTTAGTAGAAAAATAACCATTCAAGAGACCATCATGATCATCAATGTATCAAACTACATTGAAAAGATTGTTGTTATTGTCCTCATTGTCCTCATTGTCCTCATTAAAAAAGATTGCTAGGAGATTGAAGTAAGTAGTACTGGGATCATATTATTCTTTTCTTGAATATCCTCTTCTTAACTTCCGTCATTTTGGTAGTATTTTTCATCTTTGTTGCATGATTTTGTTCCTTGTGCAATGTCTTGCAAGTAGTGAATTGTAGTATATATATTCGTTTAGGTGTGGAGAGCAACATTGTTGAATATACAGTTACTCTCCTGGTATTGATTCTCTGGTATGGACTTCCTAAACTCTCTCATCTGATTCTTGATAGCATCACATCTGATACTATTGGTTATCATCTTGTTGGTGTTGTTGATGTTGCATTGTTAGTGGTATTGTCATTGTCGCTATTATTGTTATTTTGTGTTGCTTTTCCTGAGCTGATTTTTGCTGGTAGTATTTTGTTCAGCTAGTGGACATTTTTTCATAGTTTTTCTTTTGCTTTCCCAATTTTTTCTGTCATGTTTTTATCTTGTATTCCCCTACTTTTGATAAGAACCTAGGCATGACACAAAGGATAGACTCAAAGGGTCTTGAAACTTCCAGAATTTTTTACCATTGCTCTTCTTTCATGGACAAAAAGGTAATTCAATTGGGCACCACACCATGCAAATTATTGTCGGAACAATCTAAAGAGTTGTTCTAGACAGAATTGGGAAACTTTTGTTACATCTAGACATGAACTCTACACATTGAAACTTCATTTTTACAAATTATCATCATAGTGGATTATTGTTACAACCACTGCTGACTACTTTTGACAAAGAAAGTAACACAAGAATCAACAAATTTAAGAACCAGTATATATACATACACCACAAAGATCCAATTTTTAATCAAAAACCTAACCTAGAGATTTATGGATTGTTGTGTTTGTATTGGGTTATTTGAGCAGAAAATTAATTATTCTATGACAAAGGTTGATCACCACAACAGCTATTTTAAAGCAACAACAATAATCTGTCAAAGAGAACAATCACCACCTTCACTTTCTTTGCCATCCTTTGTGTGTAATAATACTTTTAGTGATTGTCATTTTGATTTGATATCACCTTTTATTATGTACTCTCCCCCCAAAAGCGCCATTACCACCATTTAAAAAAATATTGAAATTCTTCAAATCTCAACAATAACATGCAGCTGTTCAATCCAAAGTTGATCCATAAAATGTGATCCATCATCTTTTACTTAGTAGAATAATGAATTGTTGGTTGAGAATAGAGGTACCTAGGCCCTGTTGCACCCAAAAATTGGTCATTATTATGTTGTATCATGTATCTTTTTGTTGTTGTGTTGTCATATGTTCTTTTGTTTGTTACAAACAACAGTAATTTTTTACACCCCCTTACAGTCCCCACCCACCAATAAGCAATGATGCATTTTGGTCAAGCTTGGAATTTTTGTCTTAAATAAGAAATTCCAAGCTTGAA
>WKLE02002058.1:44895-64279 GCA_014885115.2 Asterionellopsis glacialis | reverse complement strand
TTCATTTGAATGTTTTGTAAGTTGAGCGTACGTTGGGTATTGAGTGGCACGTGGAAACGAACGGTTGTGAAAGTAGTTTCCAATCTAGACTCATTGGTGAGTTTTAATCTAGGTCAAAGGTGCGATTTGTATGAAGTGGTGGTCGGCTGATTGAATGGAGGATGTTTGGGGAAGATTGGTGAAACGGTTCGATCACATGAGGTCGTCCATTTTCGCCATCGTCCGTTGCAGTTTCGATGGATCTCAGATTGCAGCTCAAACGCTGGGTCACGAACTTTTCTGATCTGTACCAAATTTTCTTTTTATGCTATTCTCATATTTGGCGCCAACTCGCTCTTTAAAACTCTATCAATTTCTGGGACCTCGCGTCCGCAATTTCACTTGTTATAGGTTGGTACGAATGGGAGTGAAAAGATATGCTTGGGCCGGGCCTGCCAGACAGACATTTTCAAGTATTGAAGATGATGTTTGCTGTTCTCTTTTTCGGTTTTGTAGTTTTTCTGGACAACAGAGCTACCGAACGTGCCATCGTATGACAACAAAGGTCTGAAGTTTGCAGCGGTAAGAACGGCTTATGCATTACGTAAATAGACGTATAAACTAAGAACAAGGCCACATAAAATATACCATATGAAATTAAATTTTTGTTCAAAAGTTCTCGTATAAATTTGTATCATGGTCGTAAAAGAGCTTGAAACGGTGTTGGCAAAAGATGGAGAGAATTCAGTCAAGATTCGCTCGTTTTCATTGTCGATGGAAGATGGGATTGTGGTTGAAGTAACGGCAGTTGGAGCTTCAATCACTAAGATTTTGGTACCTAGGTATTCAGACAGCGATTCTACTAGTGTCGATGACATAGTCCTTGGGTACAAGTCGCCAGCATTCCGATTTGAATCCGGGAACCCCCCCTTCTTCGGAGTTGTTGTCGGTCGTGTGGCAAACCGAATTGCAAAAGGAACCTTCGAAGTTTCTGGAAAGACCTACAAGTTAGACATTAATAATGACCCGAATCACTTGCATGGAGGATTTTATGGATTTGGTAGACGTGTGTGGGATGCTGAAATTGTCAACGTTGAAGACCCGGAAGACCGCACTGTTCAAACAAAAGGTGTCAGATTTTCGATTTTAAGCAAAGATGGAGACCAAGGTTATCCTGGTACTGTGAAAGTAAATGCTACCTACTCTCTTGTGTCAAATTCGTCAAATGGCTCTGTGCTACGTTTGGCTATGGATGCTGAATTGTTAGACGACAAGGCAACTCCAATTAATATGACCAATCATTCGTATTTCAACTTGTCATCGCATAATAGTCCAAATGGAGTTCTCGACCATTTAGTGCGTCTCCCTAGCAATTACTATACTCCCGTAGATAAGAATATTATCCCTACGAGGGAAGTCAAATCAGTGGAAAGTGATCCTAGTATGGACTTGCGATCAGGGAAATTATTAAGAGATGCTTTGCTTGATTTTGGAATCAAGAAAGCAGGTCATTCCGAAGAAGACATGAAAAAATATTTGAAAGGGTCACGTTTCACTCCGGATATTGCAATATGTGGGAGCTCGAGTGAGACTCCTGGAGCAGCTTGTGGCTTCGATCATAACTATGTTGTCCTGAAGAAAAAGGAAGGATTGAATCTGGCAGCTACTGTTGACGATACCGAATCGAAAAGGAGGTTGTCTGTATGGACAGACACACCTGGAGTTCAATTCTACACAGCAAACTATCTTGACGGTGATTCGAAGTCATTGGACCAAAATATTTGCAAGGATACAGCACGTTACGGGCAATGGCAAGCATTTTGTGTAGAAACGCAGCACTACCCCGATTCGATTGTTGACGGCGACGGCGATGGAAGGTTGTTTACGAAGGGGAAATGTGTTATTTTACGTCCTGAAAGCCCAAAGTATTCTCACCATGTTGAATATCATATTGGTCCAATCGATAAAAAAGACAAGCGCGATCAGCAAACCAAGAACGGTTCTGACTAAGAATGCCCCTCTAGTTCTTTACATGGTAACAACCTGTCAGGACGAACAAGGATATTTCCTAGATAGTAAGTAGCTGGAATTTGCTAGTCGTTTGAAGTCCACAATATAACCTGCAATTCAACAATATCTAGGTACTCATCCAAGTGCGCAACTGATAAGAAATTGAACACGTGTGCAAAAGAACATGGTAGAAATTTAATCAAGGCATCTGGATGGTAGATTTTGTGTAATTATTTCATAAGAAATTACTCCAAGTACCTAATATTGAGCGTTAGTTTCCAATAATGAGACATTTCTAATGATTCCCATGTTACTAATGATTCTCAATATCCATACCAACCTATCTAATCAATCTTACAATTGTCCCTTGGCACGGATAATTTCTCTCAGCATAAAGTGTTTGTTTTTGGTAATCCTATGGCAGGGAACGATCATCACCATATCACCCATACTAGCTACTTCATTTTCATCATGAGCCATAAACTTTCGTGTGTACTTGACCCGTTTGCGGTACTTTGGAACAATCTTGTATCGATCAACAGCTACATTAATAGTTTTGTCCATCTTGTCACTCACAACAGTTCCCAACAAGGCTCCCTTGGGAATATCTGTCGGCGGTGAATGGATAAGATCCCATCCTGGAATCATAGAATTATCCCTCAACTCTTCCGTGGACATTTTTGAAATATCTTCTTCCAACGAAGACGAGGAAGGTGAAGAAAAGAATCGTACATCCGTTGTGGAGGGAAGACAATACGACATCATTCCGGATGGAGCCCGAGTTGTTGTTCTTTTGACGGTTCCAGTAAGCACCGCACTTCGACACCTTGCCATTGTGGCACTTCGTTGCAAAAGACTAGCCATTATTGTAATAAGAATTTTTTAGAGTGAATGAATGAGGTATACAAAGACTATTTCACTTTCTCTCTATCGTTTGGCCCGATATTGGATTTCCTTCTTGTTTGATCGAATAGAAAAAGCCTAAAGACCAACAATCTAGCCAAAACGTTAAACAAATTCAAAATTAAACTTCACAACAAGAATGAAGCTAAATGCTATCGATATGTAGGTCCAACTGTTGTCCGTATTGTGGTGACACGCTTTAGGTGTGAGATATTGTTATTTGTGCGATGTGCTGCGAACTACCCTACCGTAAATCGATGTTCGATGTGTGTCATCTCTGTGGGTGTGTTTTGCTAGTACTCTCTAGTACCTGGTAGCTGTTGCGTCTGCTCAGTTTGAGTTGTTTGCACGGCGTACCAGTAGTATGCGGTTATCTCTGTCCAGAGAATCTCACAAAGGACGGACGTTGGCAACCAGGTAGGGCGTACCGGTAAGCCTTCTTCCGATCATCGACCGTGTCGCTCTCGCATAAATTTCCCGTTAGGTTGACGGTTAGACGATTAGGAGAGCCATCGAACAGAAAAACAAGGGAGGAGATGCACAAAAACCGAACCTGAAGAACCTGGGGAGAGAGAGGGGAACAAAACTCACAAAACACAAAGAACAAGACAGACATGGTACTGCCAATAATATAATATACACGTATACCAAGCATCGTCATCAACCACCAACCTCTGCTTTCGATTCAATAGAAATAGAAATATCTAGCTGCAATGACTACAAAACGCACAGAACCAGAACGTGACAATTCAACTCTTCAACAAGAAGAAGAGCCCGCAACAAAAAAGGAAAAGAAAAACGACCAAGACGTCAAGTGTGACTCTGTCACCGAGGAAGAAAAAATAATGACTAATGACATAAATGTCACTCCCACACCCACCACTGAACAACAGCATATTATTCTTTTTTATAAATATCATCGTCTTTCACCGTGTCATGAAAAGATGGAATCCTTCCGATTGGCATTAGAAAATCTTTGTCGATCACTTAATTTGACAGGAAGAATATTAATTGGTTGCAGTCACAATGAGGGGATCAATGGAACCTTGGCAGGAAGAAAGGAAAATGTTCGCGCCTTTACATATGCATTATTAGGACGAGACTTTGTCGAACAAAAACAAAAAAAACCCAGCAACAACAGAGGCGAAAAAGGTACAGACACTGTTTTGGAACAAAATTTACGTCCAATCCTTGATGTTTTTTGGAAAGAAAATGAACAATTTGCTCAATCTATTGACTCAATACCACTTATTATGGCATCTCCCGACGACTTCAAATGGTCTAAATCTACGTCAACTCAACCTCTCTTTCCTGATTTGAATATTAAGTTGGTCAAAGAAATCATTGGTACGGGTGGTTGTTTGGAACAAATACCATTGGACGAAACTTCTCAGGGATACTTGACACCCAAGGAATGGCACAATCAATTGAAAGGCATTTCATCTTCAAAAAGTGACACCGGCATAGAGGATAAAGAGGATACAGTTCTCATTGATTGTCGTAATACAAAGGAATGTTCCATCGGTACATTCCCGAATGCTATCGATCCAGGTACAACAACCTTTTCACAATTCCCTCTTTGGGTTCAAAATAATCGTCATCGACTAGCTGGGAAGAAGGTAATGATGTACTGTACGGGAGGGATTCGTTGTGAAAAGGCATCTGCATATATACGAAATACAGTAGATGGAGTCCAATCGGTCAATCACCTAAAGGGTGGCATCCACAAGTATTTGGAAGAATATGGAAATGAGGGTTTGTGGCAGGGGAAAAACTTTGTCTTTGATGGTCGAGGAGCAGCCGATGCTATTGAAACAAAACTGGGAAAAGATGATAGTGTTCAAACACAAGAGGGCGATAGTGCTGTTACAGATGTTAACAAGAATAGTACTATCGTCGGGCGGTGTCTTTATTGCCACGGACCATACGATACGTTTCATCCTGGATGTGTTTGTACTGTCTGCCGTGAACCGACGTTAGTTTGTGATACCTGTAGAAGTGACAAGTTAGAATTTCATTGCAAAAGTCATACTCATCTCCGATCTTGTTACTTTACAAACTTGATCCCGTTCACGGCAGTTGAACTTCAAAAACAATTAGAAGAACTCGATTCTCACCTTGACAGTATCCTTGTTGGACGGAAATTCAAACAAAAACGAAAAACCTTGCAAAAGCAATATAGTAAGATTCAGGAACGTCTTGCTCAACTTCGAAACTCAAGCACTAACAACAGTGAAATCGGCGAAGAGATACAAAATAGTACGTTTTGTCGCAACTGTGGAGATTCCAAGTGTTCCGGTTCATGTTGGGGCTTTCATGGGTTGAAAAGGAAAGAAGTACTAGAAGAGAAGGCAAGTGGTACAGCTGATACTAATACAAAGCAAAAAGAACAAGCTGGTAAAGACACAAAGCAGCGACCAGCTCGTCAGAAATCCAACCAGCGTTTATCTAAACAGATTGAACGAGAGCGTATGCTAGAAGAAATTAGAAGACTCCGTCTTTCATTGCCTCCTTCCGAATATCGAAACGCTGAAAGTGGTGTCAGAATACCTCCTCCATGCACTCGTGTGATACAAACAACAGCAAAAGGTAAATGGTGCGGGAAACCAATCCGCCAAGTCCTTCAGAACGAATTTGCAAACTTATCAAATGATAAGACTTTTGATGATCTTGTGGAACTAGGGCTCTTGCGAGTTAATGGTGTCCCACTAAGTGAAAAAACTGAATCCCAAGAAATAAAAAATATGGATGTGATTTCCCGAATAGTGCATTGGCATGAACCACCTGTTGTTGTTGGAGACGAGATTCCTGTGCAGAAGATTCAAATACCAACGAATGTGCTCAAAGAATACCATATAGAGTCCTCTTCACACACAAGCACCAATGAAGACTTTGCCGTTTATGTTTGCAACAAACCTTCCACATTACCTGTACACCCTGCTGGACCATATCTTGCTAATACGCTAACAATGATGATCGAGGCACAGGAAAAATTAGAACCGAGATCACTTACGCCTTGTCACAGAATTGATCGGGTTACTAGTGGACTTACTCTATGTTGTACAAATGTAGGTATTGCTCGGTTGATACAAAGCAAGATAGATGAAGGTTCCGTGGAAAAACTCTATCTTGCAAAGGTGCAGGTAAGGACAACTATTTCATATTTCATAGATGGGGATTGAAAGTGGATATTTTTTTCTCTTAGTTCTTTTCAAATTTTTATTTTCTGACAAAATGTAATATGCTTCCTTCCATTGCAGGGAAATTTCATTGCTTCAGAAGACTCTGCAAATATGAGGCTTCCAGAAAATTCTAAGTTTGCCCATTGGTCTTGGCAGAAGGACACAGACTGTGTTCTAGTAGATGCTCCTGTACACACACTTGACGCCCAGAATGGAATTCGTGAAGTATCACCACAAGGGAAGCCTTCTCGCAGCCGCTTTCAATTTCTTGCGTATGACAACAAGGAAAATACATCTTTAATTGCCTGTTGTCCTCTTACAGGACGTGGTCATCAGCTGCGTGTTCACTTGAAATGGCTTGGCTTTCCTATTGCGAATGATACGCAGTATGGAGGATTACCCGAAAAATGTGAGTACAACCGAGATGCCATTTTGTCGCAGATGATGAGTTCCTTAGAATCAGAATCAAATAGAGATGACTCGGCAGAAAAGACCACGATTGCGCACGACGATGTAGAGGCAGCCAAAACAGCTTGTCGTTGTTGTCAGCAAGGAAAGGATGGATTCGTTGAGTCATTTACACCCGCACAACTTCTTGAAAGAGGTCACTCTATTTGCCTACATGCACTTCGTTATAAAATACCTATTTTCCTCAAGAAGAACAAAAGTAAAGACCCAGATGAAAAGCCTGCTCCACTTGCTACAATTGAAGCGGAGGTAGATTTACCCGGCTGGGCTGAATGCTTTGGCCCAATTGGTCCCTTACCTTGTTTACACTAGACAATACATGCCATAGAAGAGTAACAAGCTACCAATTCATGGAAAGAGAAAAAAAAATAGTTATTCTATTGTACAGCTTATTTTTTCAAGTGTATCCATCCTTCTACATTGGCTCTATGTCAAATCTTGTTCGTTTTGTGTCACCCCACGAGGGCATAGCTTGTTGATTTTTAACGTTCCGACTAATCTCAGGCCCTGGCTTCACTTCAGCCAATAACTTTCGCACGAGTTTTGCACTTTCTTCTATGGTCCAACCTTGGTTAAAAACAGGGCCATTCGCAATTGCCCGGAGAAAATTTTTGCTGATCAGACCATCTTCGCAACAATCATAATATAGTTGTGTTACGAAGTCGGATCTGATGGTATCGTAATGAGGTTCGGCAAGTGCTACAAGTCCAGTTTGCAAAACCCACGTGTAACTAAGATGGTCGACATGATGCCTCGAGGCTCGGAATTTGTCAAAAATAGTAACCACTAAATCTAATAGATCTGAATCACCAACACACACAGACAGGCTTGCTGTTTTGAGAATGCTGGCATAAAGTTCCGGTGTAGTGGACACCTGTAAGTCTCCACTATCTTCACGATGTACAAGCGTGTCTAACCACTTTGCTGCTCTTTTGCAACCTTCGCCAGATTGTACGCCACCATTTCGCTCGCCTCGTTGTTCACTCTTCAACCATGCATGAATTACATGTGAGAACGACTCTGTATTTGGTCGCAATTCATTTCCTTCGTCAGCATACATCAATTCCTCAAGAAGTTTTTCTGCCTGCACTGGGTCACCTGCTGCAGCTGATGCTTTGATGACTGTGTTGTATGTAAGGACGTGTGGACGCAATCGGTCATCTTTATCCATTTCATATTCCTCCCATAACTTGCGAAGCCAAAATAATGCACGTGTTCCCGAATTTTCTCGACTAGCGTTAGTCCATGCTTGAATCACCTGTTCAGGTTTATACGGAAGAAAAAAGAGAACTCAGTTTTTCTTAGTAAAAGAATTCGTATATCATAGCACATTTGAAAAAAAATCATACCTTTGTATAAGAAAGATGGTCTGGTTTCACTTCCTCTAAGCCTTCACTGTGCAACTTTTGCATTCGTCTCAATACCTGTTCCACTTGGAAGGTTGAACTTCTGTGATGTACACTCCCGGCAAGCTTACCCCACGCGGATAGAAGTGTATTATAAGCGACTGTGTTGGGTACAACATCTGGATGCCCCACAGAGTGCAAATCATGCATATATTTCAGAATTAATTCGACTTGTTGCACTTCGTACAGTCCAGCGTCTCTATCAGCTCTTGAGTGCAACGCTTTACGGCTAACTGCATTAGACCAAGTATCCATAGCCATGCAATAGGAAAAGTTATTTGGCTGAACAACGGCATTGTCAGGATCATCCCGCTGGTACTTTTCCATTTGTCGCAAGATCTCCATAACGCGATTTGGAGCTTCGTTTGTTTTACGACATCGACTCCACGCCCGGATAACATAGTTGAATGATTCTGTGTTGGGTACAATTCGAGAATTTTTCAGAACATTACTGTCTTGCTGTTCCTGTTCTGGTTGTTGTATTTGATTGATCATGTATTGCAATACTTGCTGTGCTCGTTCTGCACGAGCTGTACGACCGTCCTCTCGTAGTCGACGACTTCCACCTCCCGATCGCCCCCGAGACAGAGCATGGAGAAATATATTAAAGGATTGAGTGTTTGGACCTAATTCATCGATTGAGGTTTCTTTTTGAAGCTGTATGAGTTTGTTCAGCCATCGTTCAGTACGGGCAATATATATGCTGGGATCCTCAAGACTATTGGCCCAACATTCCATGAGAGCATTGTAACAATCTACCACAGCTTTGGGATCGACCAGATCATTATCCTTCATGTCTTCGATCGAAAAGAATCGTTGGAACCGCCCCATCCATTCCTCTCCCTTTTGAGGTGTACCACTTTGTGACTTTGATGCTCGTGCCAATGATTTGAATAGTACTAGAAATGCTTCCGCATCAATGACGGAAGATGATTTCGCCTTTTGAATGTCGCTCTTTTCCTGATCGTCGTTCCCTTCTGTGGTTGGCAGAGTTGCGTTGTTCACGGCAACATTTTCAGTTCGAAGCAAATGTTCAAGCCATGCTTCAGTTTCTTCGACTGGAGCATCCCGAAGAAATTCGGGATAATGCCATGGCATCACGCTTCTTGACGAAGAATTATTGGAGAAAAAAGACATGTGCCGACGCAGTGGTTGCGATGTCATTGTTGAATGTGTCCTCCATATTAAGCTGCCATTATGATTGGTATACTTTCTTTGGGGTTCTTCCTCTACCAGCGGGATATTGTAACCAAGGGAGGCAATAGAAAGGGATCGATTGCTTTCGATCAAGATTGTTCTTTCAAAATTGTTCAAACGCGGTTGACGTGAAGATCTTGTGGTTGAACGCCGATATTGTTGCGCTAGTGTATTTAACGATCTCACCCCCCGAAAACTTGCTGTAGTTGCCCACATTCTCAATTATTCAAATCACTAGATTATGACGCTTGCAATAACCTGCCATGTCTATATAGACGCCTTGTATCAGAGAAGGCTAGTGTTATCAGCTGCAATCTAAAACATTGTGATTGTGTGAGAGCGATGCCGACAAGAGTCCAAGTCGGGTTCAAAGTTTCAAAGTTTTGTTTGTTTTTCTCTAGAGTGCCAGGAGATTCAAAGGTTTAAAATAATTCCACATTCCATTTGGCACGGTACGTGCTTTTGTTCTGACTGGAAGGCGTGACGAGAGAGTGACGAAATTATTGCGTCATCCCAAGTCTCCTGACGCGGCAGAACAAAACCAGAAACACTTTTACTATTCGCACCGCCTGTCCAACTTCCGGTTGAAATCATCCTTTGCGAAACCCGGATATAAAATTAACCAATTGAGGCATTCCAGCCTTTGATGTATGGAAAAAAGTGTACGGTGGAGGAGAATCCTTTTGTGCCCGACCTCCCGGCTTGTACCTGGTAAATATCTTTCTCGTTCACACATAACCTTGAGAAAGTAGAAAGTATGTTGAAGATAGGACCCATCATTCACATACTTGGACATAGGACCTACGTAGATACGTACCAGCCGTAGGAATTAGTACTACTGTCAGCTTAACTTGATTAGAGTACCCATCACTGGTTTTGGGGTACACAGTTCCTACTCTAAATATAATGTACGACAGTTCACGTAGAATCTCTCGTACAGTATAATATTAAGTACCGAAAATCAACATCAAGGGTCAAGGGTAAGTACGGACACCAGAAAATTTTGACACCCGAGAAAGAAATTGCACGGTAAAACATACCAAGGTTTCCGTTTTCTTCCATATCGAGAAAAAAACCAGTAGCAATCTAGGCCCTTCTACAGGTCCTATCAAAATATTTTCCTCGTATCCAATAAGCAGGGACTCTCAAGCCTCTACCAGCATTATCAACAAAAGAACTCAAAGGTGATATCTTCTTTTGTTATTAGTGCTCTCAACGACCCGCCATGTCTTTAGCCATCTCGAATATGGCCCCTGTCTCATTACCCCGTTTCGCGTCTTCGTCAGCTTCCGGCAATGCCAACGGTCAAGCGGAAACGACTTCTGGTTGGGGAAGTCTTGCTCAGGACGGAACTGCAGATGCGCTAGATTTTGATTTGTTAGCTGAGTATCTCCTCGATGATAACACCTCCGCACCCGCCCATAATTCTTTTGGAACTGTGCTTCCTGACTTTGACTTCACCGTCGATTCTGCCCCAGCTTCAGGAGTGGTGTCGCCGGATCAGACTGAGGATGAAACCGGTGCCTTCCCCCGCGCTTCTACTGGTGCTCCTGCTGTTGATGTCTATACAGCACCAGCACCGGCTCCATTATCACATCCTGGTGCTCCCATGTCAAATCCTGGGGCTCCACTTGTGAGCCCACCTGCCTCTGTTCCTGCTCCCGCACCAACATTATACATGCCTCAAACAAATCAAGCCCCTGGTGTTGGGATGGCTCCTCTTTCCAGTGCTCCAACGATTGTTTCGTACCAGCATGCTCCTACTATTGGTGCTCCAGTTGCTCAAAATAGCATCAACAAGCGGCGTAGGGTTGATGCTCCAGCCGCGGCAGCCCCTGCAGTTGCCCCATTGGCAAAAACACATCTCAACACCAATGGGGTTGTACCTCCACCAACTGCCCACATGGTTGCACAAGCTTTCGCAAACGGAGGAACTACGACTGCTTCAGGACGGAAGAAAACCCAAGCTCAGATTGATAGGAGAAGAGAACGAAATCGTATCCTTGCCCGAAGAACAAGACTCCGAAAAAAGTTTTTCTTTGAATCGCTGCAAAAGGAAGTTATTGATCTGCAACGTGAGAATGTTGCACTCAAGGAAATCGCTCGAAACAAGCTTGATCCACAAGTGTCCAAAACTTTGTTGGCTGACTGTAAGGCTGTAGAAAAACTGCCCAGTGAATTGGCCGAAGCATGCGGTGAAACAGGTGAACTTGCCAAACAAGACTTTAGTCTTATCAAGAGTATTCAGAATTCTCAGCAATGCTTTGTTATCACGGACCCAAGTCTTCAGGATAATCCGATAGTGTATGCTTCTAACGACTTTTTGAGTCTCACAGGGTATGCCCGTGAAGAAGTTCTCGGAAGGAACTGTCGGTTCCTCCAGGGAACTGAAACAAGTCCACAAAAGATTGAACAGGTGCGAAAGGCAATTGCAAACGGAGATGACGTTACGGTCACGATGATCAATTACACTGCCGATGGTACGGCATTTTGGAACAAACTCTTCATCGCAGCCCTACGTGACGCACAGAATAATATCGTGAATTTCATTGGCGTCATTGTAAAGGTGGTAGCACCTGAGCCTGGTGATCCCGAAGTTGGCAAACGGTTGCCAGGAGAAGCAGCTCCAGCCTCCACTGGTCCTTCCACATCTGTTGCTGTAACTGCCGCTGACGAAAATAACTTTATGGATGTTGCCGCCGCAGCTGCAGC
Organism: Asterionellopsis glacialis; assembly: GCA_014885115.2. Lineage (NCBI taxonomy): Eukaryota > Bacillariophyta > Plagiogrammaphyceae > Rhaphoneidales > Asterionellopsidaceae > Asterionellopsis > Asterionellopsis glacialis. The sequence continues at coordinate 52,422 of WKLE02002058.1, read as the reverse complement.
CGCTGGCGTCGGTACACCTGATGGAAGTGGGAATTCTGCAGCTGATCTAGCTGCCATTGCAGCTGAAGGGACTGTCATGGCAATCGAGGGAGCTGTCCGTGCGGCTGTAGCAGCCGCTCCGGCAGTATCAGGCAACCTTTGATTTGATTAGAAGGAAAAATCACGCTCGGAAAATGGTGCTGTATGATATGCCCCAATTTGTCATGTTGAAATGAAACTGCTAGCTCTATTAGGTATTTTAATGAATTGGAATTTGCTTGCGTATTTCTCAGTAATTACAGAAGTGCAGCCATCCATTTTTTCTTTCACTTCATCACAAACTTTACTGCTCTTTCTACGATGAAGTAGACCAAATAATAAATATTGTATTTTGTATAACAGATGACGACTTTTATCATTTTTTCTACACTTTATTTCTACATTTATTTTTACATACAGTATTCTAACACACCAGCTCCTTCGGACCAAAATGACAAAGGTATAAAACCTTGGCATGTATGAGACTTAGCAAAGGTTAGCTGATAAATGTTTAAGTTGGTTCAAGATTTATCCAGGCGTATCCAATTAGTTCAGTTCCTCTCGAATACGAATGTTCCCCAGGGGTTGCTGAGCAACCTTTTTTGCCCATTTGGATATAATGGCAAGCATTCTTTCTTTGTCACGCTCTTCCCGTGCAAAACGCACTTGCTCCTTCACATCCTCATGCATTGCATCAAGTCGTTTAGCAAGAAGAGTAACTTGGTCATCCTCCGTGTGGTGAGAGCTTTCAATAAATGCATCACTAAAGTCCTTTTCACGATCGAAGAATTTACCCTCGTCAAAAGACAGCGTCCCCTCTTGGTCAAAAGAGAAGGACCCCCAACTTAGAGAAGCCAACTGACCTGTCTCTTCTCCTTGCATATTTTCTTCCTGATAAGGATGCATTGCCACTTTCGCCACGCGATTTTGGCTGGATCTGATCGGGGAAGACGGTGGTACATTGTACGTACTGGCCAAACGTCTATCATTGTCGCTTTCTGAGGTCGATGTTTGTGAAAATGGCGATGGCGGTAAAGGAGGCAGTCGGTTGTGAGGCCGCACAGTATTCTGAGATTTTGTTGATGCGATATGAACTGAATCGGAACCCTTCCCCTCCGACATATCATGTGCTATTGGTGTGACAAAATTGCTACGTGCGGTAGAGCCGGTCGAAGAGGAAGCATATGCTTGAGGACTGGAAGAATACATGTGCACAGGTATTGGAGAGACGTTGGTTTTATTTCCGTCTACGGAAAATGCTTTGGGGTGCCCACGAGATGACAAAGTACTGGGAGATGCTGCCAGAATATTTCTCGGCGGAGTTCTTCCATTTATTTTTGTTTTTTTGCGAGCAGGTGTGTCAGACAATTCTGAAAATGATATTTCGTTACCCTTATTCACAGCGCGTTTTGCAGAATAATAAACATGCAACAGACGATAACGGAAATCTTCATTGTGGTCACCATCGTGCTAAATTTTGTATGATTGAAAATGGTTGAGAAAATTCGTCAGTAAACATTCATCAAATTCAGAATGACAAAAGGCGGATCAAAGTTTGACTCACCATTGTCCAGAGAGCACCTCCTTTTTTGTCACTGTATTCCTTTCGTCCTTTTGGGTAACAATAACGTTGTTGAATTGCCGTCGGTTGCGGGAATTGGGGTCCACTCAGACTCCATGGGCAGTTATCATTTAGAATCGAGTTGGTATCAAGTATTAGGTCCACCAGGTGAGTAGGAACTTCAGGCTCATCCCAATCAGACCTTTTCTTTTTGTTCTGATGTTTTACCAGGAGATAAAGACCATCAGGAAATTCAAACGGTGGAGGGGAAAGTTTCAAACCACGTCTACCAACAGCAACAACCTGGAAAGGGAGATGCGACGGCGGTGGCGTGCCATCATGAACACTTTCGAAGATAGCACGAACATCATTGTTAGACAATCGTCGATTACCTTGCGACATGAGTCTTTTTTACTCAATTGAGGAAATTTTAAGTATTTGTGAAAATGTTCGTCCTTTCGAAAATCGAAATTAGTACGCTAGAACAACAACTACCGATGGAACGCTTGTCGGTTACACAGGCAGTGTTGCGCCACGGATTTTTTAAGTTGGAGTATCATGAATTTTTTTCATGTGTTACGTGCTTTAAAATCATGTGTAATTTTTTTTTCAATTTAAAAAAACGAGAATAGAGACACAGCTAGTTGTTTGTGGTCACTGAAGTGTCGTAGAGGACTCTCTAGGACCTCTATTCATATGACTAGGACCAATTTCGTGTGTCTGATACGCTGTCACGGTCGGTCACAACACCTAAAATTTCGAAATTTGAAATGCCACTGACGATTATTTTTTAATGGGACGAGAAAATAATGGGCAGAACTGCTCCAGTAGTGAGCCCGTTCTTCCGGAACGCTTTCTACTTCGTACTTATTACTGTAACCACTGGTCTGCCTACTTACCTTACTTCTGACCTACGAGTACAGTAGACAGTATCATTCAGTCAGCCCGTGTACAGGAAACATTAATACTTTTTTTAGTGTACGAGTACGAGTGTTGAATAGGTCCCCAACGAGTCCAACCAGATGTACCAGGTACCGTAATAAGCAGATTACAGATAGCCCCGCCGCCCTCGCTATTTTAGGATCTCTAAATGTCCTTCATAGACTGGCGGGTCCTACACAGTCAGTTACTGGGGAGTTCCTGGTCAGCAAACCCCATTGCCTCTCTTGCTTTTTCAAGCAGCTTGAAAACAAACACTTGAAAAAAAAGGGAGAGCTGATCATTGACCAGATCACACAAGCAACAACTATTTGCTTGGTAAGTTCAAAGGTGGCACTGCATGGGAATACCGTAGAACTACGAAAGATAAAAATATTTGATAGCACACTCCTCTTTGCAGACGGTAAAACGCAAAAAACAGAATTGACTCGAAGTAGCAATACGCAAGCATTAGATCATTTCATCAAATATCTATAATTCGTCTGTAAGGATGAGGTTGTTTAATATAGTACTTAGCCAGCTTGCCTCTCTTCATAAAGTTCAAGTTCATTGCGAAGATGGATTGCCTTTCTGCGGAAACGATGCAGTTGCAGAGAGTTCCAATGTTGTTGTTTCGTATCTTTCAACACCAACTTCATTTTGACAGTGAAGAAGACATACGTTAAAGAAATGAATCATTTCTATGATTTTGACCTATATAATGTGATCGTTGTAGCCTCTTTATTCATCTGAATTGTCCGGTTTAAGCCATAACTCCGCCGCAGCCTCCACTTGAGGTTTTAACCAAGTAGTGGCTCTGGGCATTGCCCGCTGTGCTGCATAATCAACGATAAATGAAGGAAGAGCTCGCGATACTCTTAGCTCACACAAAAGCCATACACGGGTATATCCCTGCAAAATAAACAACATTGGGAAAGAAAACGAATGAGATTTGACGTCGAAAACGAAAAAAAAAACCTTGACGGAAAAAAAAGTTTTTCTCTAACCCAAAAAAGTACGTACCGGTCGAACTTCAGCTTGTGTGTGCCACACGCCCTTTGCCTTTTGAAGTACCATATTTGAACTTTCTTTATCCAATTCAAAAACCATGTAATCTCCTTCAGGGTGTGGTCTGTATTTATGAACAGCGGCGATATTTAGTCTAAATTTGGAAAGTGTAAAGGCAGCACGGGTTACACTTGGTGTCCCATAATGACGAGTTTCTTTGCCTGTACCAGGGTTGACAGGTTTTTCTGCTCGGTAGCCTGATTTCAAGTGTGTTGAAGTAAAAAGTCGTACATCGCGTACTGTAGGAATTGTTTCTGGGTACGTTTCAAAATCTAACAAACATTCCCAAACAACATATGGTGGTGCACGGACGTCGAGCACTACGTATCCCGACCCCTCCCGTGCCATTTTTGACTGCTGCTGCAGTCTTTCACCGGCTTCTAGTTGCCTTTCTTGCTCCTCTGTTAAGGATGGAAGTGTAAATGGAAGAGGTGCAGCAGGCATAGAGAATGCGGCTGATACGTCAGCCTTGAGTGCATCCACCTCTACAGAAGAGGACGATTCCTGAACTGCTTCCGTACTCGCTGCAACCACAAAGTCATCCTCTGGGTTTGAAAGTGGAAGGGGAACTGGAGTCGGTGTCGAAGCTGGATTTGCTTTTACCGCAGTGGAAGAGAAACCAGTAGAGGTCGTGCTGGTTGGTTTATCGGATATCTTTCCATTCAATTCCGTTGCAGCGCTACCATTGTTACTCTTTTTGGGAACATAATTTAGCGCTACATCAACGCTCCCTTTCTCTTCATCCACTACAACGGCTCCAAGTCCTCCAATTGACGCTGCTTCTGCAATAATATCTAAGCCGGTTTGTTCTGTTTTAATTATTCTTTGATCGGTTTTCAATAATTGTTCTTCGGAATTATTCTTAATTCCTGTGCGATTCTTTGCCTTTTCCAGAACAGACCTAACTCTCCTTCTCACTTTAAATCGTGATTCGGTTCTCTCTTCATTCCCACTTGACTTTGAAGCATACAGTCCATATTTGTCTATACGAGAATGCCACGGGATTTGCTGCAGATTATGTCCGTTGTTATTGCCATTGTGAAACGATGTGCAGAGGTGTTTCCGGGTTACTCCATGTGACGGGAGAGAAGAGAAGCCATCAACCACCGATGCACTCAAGATGAGAGCTGCCGAGAAGAGTACTAGATTATGTTGTGATCGTTTCATTTGTGTACTATATATCAATGCTGTGTTTGTGGTTTCATCTGTTTGTTGTGGTTGTCTCATGGTACTTTACAGTTAATGTAGAAAAAGCATTCGTTGCGTTCTTTTTTGTGTCTAGAATGATGTGTTTATACAAAATATGGCAGAGAACAGTAGCACACACACTTACCTGGTACAGCTAAGCACAGGCAAGCGAGGCGGAGTCATCACCCATTGCATATATTTTGCATCCCTGTAGTGTGTGTGTGCACGACGAGTGTTTCTTTTCAAATCGAGTCAGCGGCGGACAGATCCGTACGTACTCATTTTTTTTCCACCACCCATAGATGACTACCGTATGATGTAGCCCATGAATCAAACGAATCGAATCCATTTGGGATTCGGGTTAGAGGGAATCTCATTTTCCTTCTGAATTTATTTTTTTAAAAGAGCACAAAATTGAGACTCCATATTCCTCTTGATAAAAAAAAAGAGATTCTCTCTAGCTGCAGTATAGTCCTACGAATGGACTACTTGTTGATACAACGGATAGGTCCGGGTTCGGCACGTGCGAATGAAGGTAAAAATTAATTTGCATTCAAACTTTCGATGTCCGGTAAACAGCCGTTAAAACTTGTCGATTACCCACGTAGGAATTTTTAGATTTCCCTTGTCTTCCACTTGTGACGTAACAAAGTTTAGGTTATGATCCCATCCAAAAAGACAGCGATACTTATTACTTACGACATACTCGTCACACACAGGCGAAAGCATTCCGACAGTAGGGGAGAGCTCGTGTGTGGCCATTGCATTGTTTGTAAGCCTACCCAGGTATCGCCAATGCAGGCGAACCACGTCTTCGTTTGCAACACATACCAGGTACTGACTCTACGCAATATTACGTAAACTCAATATCTCCCACCCATCCATCTCAGGGAGTTTTCACCCAAAAGCCCACAACATCTTCCATCGAAGGTATGCAATTGCGTTGACTGTCTTTTTGAAAACAATGATGATAAGAAATGTTTAGTACAAAGGAATGGCCTCGCAAGTGCTTCAACAGACAGCAGGCGAGGAAGGAGACAAGACAAGAGTAGTTGATTGTAATGCGGAAAATGCGAACATGCGAATGACGACGGAAACAATGCCTCATCATTTCGAGTCATTCAAAATTATTGTTATGGCTACTAAATACAGCATTGCTCCGAATGGACATTCCTCAGTTTGCTTTCGTTCAACAATCTCTCCTCAAGTGTTATTGTCACCGACCCAGCATGTCAACGTGAAGCTGATATTTGAACATTGGCTGAATCCACTGGACGGAAGCGTTAATTTACAGAACTTACGTTGGCCAGCCATTATTATCGCCTAAAAGCGAATATGGCTACTGACGTTCCAGTACTGAAATTTGCGTTGAAGGGGCGCTTCCAAAGAACAGATTCGTGCAAATATTTCTGTGGGTGGCTGTTTCGAACCTTCTACTTCAATTTCTCACCTCTACCCATCACTTTTCGTTATCACCTTTTCAGCAATTTTGTCATTCACCTCTAGTCACCATGTCTGATTTCATGATCAATTTCCTTGCCGGAGGTGTCTCCGGAGCCGTTGCCAAGACGTGCACAGCCCCAATTGAGCGTGTTAAGCTTCTCATCCAAACCCAGGATGCTAACCCTAAGATTATCTCCGGAGAAGTCGCCCGTTACACCGGTATTGTTGACTGCTTCACCCGTGTTTCCTCCGAACAAGGTGTTAAGGCTTTCTGGCGTGGTAACTTGACCAACATCATCCGTTATTTCCCTACACAGGCTTTCAACTTCGCCTTCAAGGATTCCATCAAGGCCATGTTCCCCAAGGCCGACAAGAAGACCGAATTCGGAAAATTCTTCGCCATCAACATGGCCTCCGGTGGTCTTGCCGGTGCCGGTTCCCTCATGATCGTTTACCCTCTCGATTATGCCCGTACCCGTCTTGCCTCTGATGTCGGAGCCGGAAAGAAACAATTCAACGGTCTTGTTGACTGTTTGAAGAAGACCGTTGCCAGTTCTGGTATTGGAGGTCTTTACAACGGTATTGGAGTTTCTGTTGTTGGTATCATCCCTTACCGTGGAGTCTACTTCGGTCTCTTCGATACCCTCTCTGGATACAACCCTTACCAAAAGTCCGAGAACGGTGTTCTCCGTGCCGCTTCCAAGTTCGGTTGCGCCCAATTCTCTGCTATTGCCGCCGGTTACGCTTCTTACCCATTCGATACCGTCCGTCGTCGTCTTCAAATGCAATCTGAGAAGCCCGAATCTGAGTGGGTTTACAAGGGAACTGCTGATTGCTTCGGAAAGATCATGCGTGACGAGGGTACCTCTGCTCTCTTCAAGGGTGCTGGTGCCAACGCCCTCCGTACCGTCGGAGCCGCCCTTGTGCTTGTTCTCTACTCTGAGATCACTGCCGCTTTCAACCCCAAGTAAACATTTACGTATTTTGTACCAAGATATAATGATTGGGATTTTGGCACGACGTTTAGTTTCAAACAAGTGCTCTGTGTATACTTTGGTTGCTAGGTGATATGATAATTTTGATTCTATGTTGTAGTCTGTATAATATAGAACCATTCGAAAACTTTACTTCTGTTACTTTTTTACTTTAGTTCTGTTTCATTATTTCGTTGTATTATCGCTGGCACGGAGCAAAATTCACTCTCAATTCAAGGATTTTTTTGGCGATGACTCCTGTGAGGAACGAATTGATCAATTATGATGCAAGTATACCGAATTCGAACATGATAAATTAAATAATCTTTGATCCAGATAGGTGGCTATGGTTGATCC
>WKLE02002058.1:0-44844 GCA_014885115.2 Asterionellopsis glacialis | reverse complement strand
ATGGAGGAGAAAGGGGAGGAACCTGTCGGTCACACCCGCCGTAATCATGGAGATTTTGATTGTGGAGACGTCCATTAAGTTTTTCCGACCACCGGTCTTGGTACTTCTCTTTTTCTTGTTTGGGAGTAGGACTAGAGCTCTTTGATATTGAATGGAATGTAGCACCCATGCAAAAAGATACTATAGATAAAATAACCACCACATCTTTCGTAGCAACTAATCCAGGAGGATAGTGGTATTTCTGATGCTGACGATTTAGAAATATGCAAAACAAATATTTTAAGTTTGATGAATTTATTATTTTTCTGTACTAGAAATGCAAAAATTTGCACAAAAAAGTTTTCACAATATCAAGTTTCCACAAACATTCTCCTAAAACCTGCTTCTCGGAAAAACAAACAAACAAACAAACAGTTTCGGTGTCATCATGCACATATTGATAAAAACATCTGTCAGCACAAACGCACCTTTTTCGCAATTCTCGATGCTGTTGATATCAAGGATCGCGATTCCTTCATAAAAGACGAGTTCACAGCTGCCTGTTTTTGCAACTGGGTTACAATTGATTTTGTTAACCTATTCATATTGATAGTATAGTAATGTCGATGCAATCTAAAAGAAATCGGTAGAATTTATTTCTAAATTTGTACGATGGGTGCTTGTCTCACTGGAATGGAGAAAAAGTTGTCAAGATACGACTCTCGTCTTTCCGAACTTGGAACCTTCAAACAAGATGTCACCCAGAGCTAATCCCAGATCTTTGAGACATCAGATAGAAGTAGTAATATCAAGTAGAACTAGGAGGGGAAGTATTCGAAGTTGACAGAGGGTCAGAGTAGAGTAGAGTCGGTTCAAGTCGAGTCGTACGTGTGACGTCTCCAAGGCAAAAGAAACGAGAAGCGTATCCGGGACGACTGACTGTCTGTTCCTCTGGTCCTAAGGACCTGCTGATACGTCGTAGTTGACTAGAAGTCGTGGGATGTATACCATTTTTCTCACAAAATCCGTTCGACTGCAAATACAAAATCTACTTGGTATTACCAAATCAAAATGAGATGCATTTCTCATACTTGCAATAAATGCTCCAAAATTAGTACAAAATCCGTCACAGAAACGCCGAATGCGATTTATTTTGCGTAGAAAATATGAAAAATTGCATCAACATTCTACCGATCTTCAGGAAAATTATATTCAGTATTGATTCCTTTAACATTAAAGTAGTACAACGAGATAGCAATGACTCTATCGTAATCGATAATCGCAGTTTCTGATATAGGCCCTAATACCGATAACGGCCTTAATGTTCTTGCTTGCTGTTCTGCTTGCGCCACTGTTGTTCTTAGTCTTCTTTCTATTTGCGAAAGCAAAAAGGAGACACGTGATATGGTGGGAAAGATCGCTTTGGTAAAGCGATCCGTCTATTTCAAAGTATCACTGGTCAATCGCGGCCTGCTACACAGAGGCGGAAGTACGTACAAATCCTGAAAGGAAACATCGAAAGCTTTAACAGCATCTCTAACAAGGCTATCGTTGACAAATCTGATTACATTAAAAAACAAGTGTATCTTTTTAAATATCAGATTTTAGCAAATCTGATGATTCAATCAGTCTGTAGGAAATAAACTGATCTTATCACCAAACGAAGTACTTATGTGACCAGATCAAGGAGTAACACCTATCATTTTGGCTTCTTTAGGAAACACCCGAATTAAGAAGCGGGTGACAACATTTTTGTACTGGTAGTTCAATATGTAAAAAATCGCAACAATTATCAATATGTATACAGCAGAATTAATCTTTTCGAACAGTGTTCTTATCCCTGTATTTGATATTGTTCCATCTAGCTGTCTCCTTTCGCCCGTTATTGCTTCGTGTCGTGCATCATCAATAGCTTGTTGCATTTGTTCTTCTGTCAACCCCAATTTGACTCGTAATTTTTCTAATTTTTCTTTTGGTATTGCATCACCTGCCCATTTCATTTGGTGCATTCCGCGTTGTTGTTGCCGAGAAGGAGAGGCATCATCTTTTTCTCCATCATGACTTTGTGGAGTATTCTCATCTTCTCTATTGTGATCACTAGGAGATTCTTCGGAATCATTCATTCCATATTTGATCCCCCATGGTTCGCCTTTACGGAAATAACGCAACAAAACAAATTGCGAAAGTTAGACAGAACTGCGCTGGTACAAGAAGGAGTCGTTACTATGTTTTTAAGAATACAACTTACCCGGAAAGAATGTAAGAGTCGTTGCAATAAGTAATCCGATCACTAAACCTATTTGATACGCTTGTTTAATACCTGAATCTATTTCAATAGCAGAAAAGTAAGCTTGAAGAGATCTGAGAATTTCTTTTAGCTTTAGAATCATTTTGTTTAACTTCCGATACGGAGTTCACAAGACTTGAGCATCTCATCTTAAGCCATGTACGATTTCGCATCAGTAGGTATTTCATAGAGTGATATGGCTGGTGTTGGAGGGAACACTGCTGGGGACGGTCGGTGGGCAATCTCTTTCTTGACTCCCCATAACAAAGGTATCAGAAGAAGACCAGTCTGTAAATCTTCGAGGAGTGCTATTGCGACATTATTATTTTATACTCCTAATAAAAAATGTATTCGTACACACGGCAGACGTGAAGATATCAACGATGCACTTTCTAATTTGAATTTACTGCCGGAAGTTCAATATTTCCGGGTTTTTCCTGTGATGGGGCAATAGCAATATGCCGATTAATCTACAGAACTTCTAGAAATATATAAAAAAACTTCGTTGATAAATTCCCATTTGAGACCCAGAAGAATTTTTGCTTCTAGTAAACTATTTTTATCGTACAGTCAGAAGATGATTTCAGTTCTTCCTCCAATATATATATATTATAAAGAATTATAACAAAACAAGTACAGTTGCTCCCAAAACTAGTTGTCAATTTCACCTTAGTTTTCAGTAGGATATTTCTATCTTGATTAGTGGCATATTCGAACTTCACGAAGTTCTACTTGCTTATGCACACACAAATTTTCTTTTGATATTAAATATAAAATCTACGTGGATGCTGTACAGGTACTGTACATTGTTCGGGTTCGTTTTGATGTGTACCAGATAGGATGCTGTAACTACCAGATTCTTTCTCTTCCGGTTGTTCTGCTGCTGACCTAAATCTATAGTATTTGTTGTAGTGCGTGAGCAATAGAAACCAAAGTTCACCAAACGAACTTCGAGAAAAGGAAGCAAAACTAAACATTTTTTCATGTCCCAATCCATCTCTGTTGTACATCCTTTCTAGAACAGATTCATATCTAAGGCTTTGTCGTATCTACCAACTCACGCACGTTACTGTTCATCAAGTCTCAACATGATTCACGCCAAATCCGAATTGACATCGCCAGATTTGCAAGGTTTGACAGGAATAGAAGATCTAAAAGATTCCTTCACGAAACTTGGATTAGAAGAAGAAAATGCATTAGGAGACAATGGTACAGACAGTACAGAGGAGCATTCTATGGACGGATCTATTTCATCAGGTTCACAAAATAGTCATGAATCTTCTGAACAAGAAAACATGCTTGTGTTGTCGGTATCTCCACAAAACAGAGATCAACCTAAACAACCATTGAAACCCGCCATCAAGCATGATATCTTGAAGGACCCACCTGCAGTTTGTGTAAGAAGAAAGTCTTGGAAGACTCTCCCAGTTCCGGATCTTGCAAAGATCCAACAGGATTCGATTTCAAGCTCTATTCATTCCGAATCTACGAGAAGAGATGCTAAAATCAGACGCAGCTCTTCCTCAGTTAGTTTCAAAGATGTGCAGATCCGTGATTATGACCTAACTATCGGGGACAATCCCAGCGTTTCGTACGGCCCACCAATTTCCCTTGATTGGGAATACGAGGAACGCAGTCCCCTCTGCATCAATGAATACGAAAGCAGTCGTCAACCTCGAAGATCCTTAAGACAAATGGGTTTGAATTATTATGAGAGGATAAATATCCTCTCTCACACATATGGTTATTCAGAAGAAGATCTGAAACTAGCAAAGAAGGAAACCAAAAAAGTGAAGAAACAAAGAAGTTTGACAAGAGCCCTGGTAAAACTCCACATGGTTGAAGATTTCGTTGAAAGTGCTGGAAGAAAGGCAAAACGAGTGATTTCGGGAGGGTCACCTTCCAAAGGGAATAGCCAACCTGTTAAGGAAATCACTCGTCAAGCTTCAATTTGAAGTTGCTTTGTTTCGATTATTTTGAGATATATATTTCTCTTAATATTTTCTGTTTCACCCGCACACAAACACCTTATCACTCTCACACAAGAATGCACATCTCCATAGTTTGTTACATGCACACACCATAGTTTTCCATCGATCGTTTTCTTCAAAGAGGGCACATTTTTATTTTGGTCGGACACACACGAATGTCCTTTTAAAATTGTAGAGTTTTATTTAATTTCATATAAGTTTACATTGCATAATTTTAAGTATCCACATGATTTACGATTTGTTAAAATAAGGTGAGTAGCTACACCCTTCTGAAACTGTGGTCAGATTGGAGTTTTCCTTGCTTGTACGACTTAAAGGATGGTATGGAGAAGAGGATATCTCAAATTTGACCAAATAGTACTCTGCTTTCAAAACTTTATGATCACAATGATAGTTCGCGATACGGGACTTCGTCAACTTACCACCTTCACAATTCATCACTAAAATTCTCACCAGAAAACAATATTGCTTTTGCCAAAGCCAATACGTTGACGACTGCAATGTTACGAGTACATCTGAGGGGCATATAACTAATTAGTTTTAATTTATTAATTAGGGTTTCAGCTTGGAGGGACAAATCCCATGGCAATACGTGTTGCGTGTAGTGTTCGGGACGCAATTTCATCAGCTGCACTTGCTCCATCTTTTAACAAGGTTTTCAAATACTCTTCGTCCTCTCGGACTTCCTTGTAGCGGATTTGGATGGGTTCGAGATGATTAACAACTGCTTCGGCAAGCACGGGTTTGAATTCTCCCCATGTCATGTCCTTCACTTCGTCCATAATGTCTTCCTTAGTTCGATCAGGTTGCACAGCCAAATAGATATTAAGCAAGTTGGTAGCCTCCGGACGTTCAGGATTGTCCCATTCAATCCCCTTGAAAGCATCTGTCTTGCATTTTTTGATTTTACTGCGGATAACATCCGGGGGGTCCAATACATTGATACGCGAACCATCATTAGGATCACTCTTAGACATTTTGCTTGTACCATCGGTCAAACTCATGACACGTGCACCTGTTTTAACAATCATGGCATTAGGTTCTGTGAAAACAGGACGAGAGGGGATACCAGCAGCCTTACAGCGCTTCTTGTATTGGTTTCCCTTGCAAAATAAATCATGAAAACGTCTCACAGTATCACGAGCAAGTTCCAAATGTTGTCTTTGATCTTCACCGACAGGGACCTGATCGGCTTGATAAAGAAGAATGTCAGCAGCCATCAATACTGGGTAACCGAATAAGCCAACACCAACAGACTCTCCCTGCTTCTTTGCTTTGTCTTTGAATTGAATCATACGTTCCAACCAGTTCATCGGGGTTACACAGTTGAGAAGCCATGCTAGTTCAGAATGAGCAGGCACGTGTGACTGCACGAAAACCTTAGATTTTTCCGGATCAATACCTACATTGCAATGATTCCCAAAGGTTAGTGCGTGAAATTTAAGATAGGAAACCAATTTCGATGAAAGACATTCAAGGAGCACTGAAAACGTTGGAAAAAAATAACATACCTGCAGCTACATAGAGGGCAGCACTTGCTAACGTGCTCTCCCCAAGCTCCTTAGGGTCGTGAGGCATGGTGATAGCATGTAAATCAACGACGCAAAAGAAGTTCTCCGTCTTATATTCGACCCCTTCTTCTGGTTCATCAGGTAGGGGTGGGTTGTTCTGGAAATCTACCCACTGGCGGATGGCACCGAGGTAATTTCCGAGGTGTAGAGATCCCGTTGGCTGCACACCTGACAACACACGACTTGTCTTCACTTTTTTCTGAACAGGGGTTTCCACTTCTTTTGAGGCCTCAGTTGTACTAAATAATCTGACAGCAGAGGGACGTGCGGACCGAACTACAAACGCTCTGGCCGTTTGGGAGCTGATGGTTGCCATGACCATCATCAGAGAAAAACGCATAATCTTCATTCGAGTTTAAAGGTGTCAATTCTTCAAAGATGCCAGCGGTTACAACAAAAACGATATTGCCGTTGCACAAGAAGGTATTGAATCGACGTGAACGGATAAGAAACTATCTACAACGTCAACGGATTTGAGATCTTCGTTCGTTTTCTGTCGCTGAAAGCAGCAACAAGCAAACTCAAATCTTTGTTCTTTATCTTAAAGCTGTGACGAAGAGGCTTGCCAGTGAATGGTGTGTATGTCAGTATGTATGACACTCCATGGAAAAAAAAACTGAGCACGAGCGAGAAGTGTATTTCCACTATGACGTCAGAAAAAAATGATGTGTTTTATCCCCTCTCTTTGTGGTGTGCCGCCAGGTGCAGATTGAGGTGCACGCAGTCCGAACGCACCGCCCCCCAAAAAGCGCAACTCCCCCCTTCGTTTTGATCCATGCTTCCTGGCATGAAAACAGAAAAATGTATAATATAGGACTTACCGTACCTGGGTACCGCAGGTAATTGAAAATACCAGGTACGTTACAGTTCTGGTAACGTTTACTAGGACCATACCTGGTAGTACTACTGTACGCTGGATGCCTACACAGGAACCTCTCTAGTCTAGTGATACAAGCATACGTCATCAAAATGCTTTTATGTCATGATGCATGGTCTCAAAAAATAGGTAGCTTCACATTTTCCATACAGAGACAGAGAATCTGGTGAAGTGAACCACGACGAAAAGAATTATTTTGAATCAGTTGAGTGAAAGTGCATGTACTGTAATACAAATGTTTTAAATCTAAGGTTTATTCGGAAACAAGAGGAGATCGCTTTCTGTTGAAAACAAGAAAAATTCTAGACAATTTTTTTGCTTTGCTGTAGGCCACGACTTTTAATCACCAATCGATAAAAAGGGATCAAATGTTTAATATCCGTTCATCGGATCAAGCAAAACTCCAGCAACAACAGCGGCAATTCCTAATGTAGCAATACCAACTCCGGCAATAAGGGCTGCTCTTTGCTCGTCTTCAGTCTGAATCTCGACCAAACACTGGCAAAGATCTGATTCCTGACCAGAGGTGTCGCATTCAGAAATACGGTAAACCCAACCACCTGGAGAAGCAGTCTCATCAAGGTATCTGTAAACTCCGCCTTCAGCACCTTGGGATACAAGTGGTCCCCATTCCTCGAAACTGGCGATTGTGACGAAATCATTGGTTTTGGCAGGACGGCGCTTAACGATGAATCCCTTGGTGTCTGCCTCACTCTTGGTTGCCCATTCAAGTTCAACTTCACCACCAATGATCTTGTAGTTGAGGCCAGTTCCACTAAGCTCTTGGGCTTGGGAATCATAGTATAAATTTCCAGAAACCTGAGATTCTTGAAGCTTACGCTTACGGCGAGCTTCAGCACGATCCTCCGCAATTTTACGAATCTTTTCCTCATCTTCCGCGGACATATTCATCCATGGGGCGTAGTCAACACCATTAGCATTACGCAAGTTAGACATACGTTTTGTCTTCCTTAATTCTTCTTGAATTTCCTGTTCAACCTCATCATCAATTGGGGCTTCCTCGACAGCAGTGGGTTCTTCACTCTTTTGGCCAGATGCGAAGAATGGCAAAGGGTCCTCAGCCATGAATCGTGCAACTGAAATCAGGAGATATTAACGTGTTAGTTTCTTGTAACAGAGAGTCAAGAATGGACACATTTGTGAAAAGAAAGAGCTACGTCTAGATGGTGCTTCTTTCGTTCGTCGACAAAGAACAATCATTCGTGTAAGGGGACTCACCATTTCGTTGCCCGGAAGAAACGAAAGCTTTTGGGCCGGTGGCAGGAGAGAAGGCTGCGGCAGAACCAACAAGGCCAGCAAGTGCGAGTGCTGATAGAGACAATTTCATCTTCAGTTCAGAATTCTTTCTCGGTGTAATTGTGTTCACTTGTTTTTTTTGCCAGTGACAGGATTGATACAAACGTATTTGTTGCTGAAAAGCTGTAGCTCGCTATTTTGCTGACTACCCGCGTATCCGTGTAGATGCTAAAATTGTTTGCCACGAGTTCCCACCACCACGCAGTCGTCAGTGAAATATTGAGTACCTGTATGGATACAAGCACTGAATGAGTGTATGTAAGATTGCTGACGTGTGTAGGCATTCGAGGTCAGGGAGCATTTAAAAATTAACGAAGACATTTTTTCAGATTATTAACTCTATTTCTAATGCATTAATACGTATAATTATTCACATCTCTAGTTCGTCCTCTCTAGAGAGCTGTCCATGGACGAAGGCGAAAATTCCTAGTCCAGACAACTTCAAAATGTCCCATCTCAACAGCAACGGAGATGGGAACACAACCTTCAATTCCAAGCTCCCTCTAGTCACAGATCCAGCGACAATCAGCCTGAAAGGCAAGTATGGATAAGACACCCTGCAAATATTCTTTTGTGACAAAAATTGCATCGGAAACTTTTTGTATCGTTGTTCTTGTACCCAGGGCATGCATTCTATAATAGAGAATATGAAAATATATCAAATTCTATCTATGCCACAAGTTTGATCCCATACTGTGTTGTCGATTAAAAATTGAGCCTGCTCAGAAACACCAACAAAGCAATCCTTTGCCTGCTATACTTGATTGCTTCCTTTCCTGTAATTTTCTAGGTTTGATATTCTCTTGTTCATTCTCTTCTGAAGGTGAACCTTCTATGACTGGTTCAAGGTGATCAATGCCTTCTTTTCTACAATACGTATGAATACTAGTGTCCCTTCTTTCATCAACATCAGGAATGGCTCTGCTGCGCGATTGAGATGACTGTCGTTCGTCATACTCTTGGATTTCCTTTCGAGTCCTAGAGGATCTTTTGCCTTTATTCTCTTTTCCTTTATGTCCCGATGTAAGCGATTTCAGTAATTTACTCTGTCGCCGAACGACGGGGCGAGGAGCGGTCATCAAATCCTCATCGACTTTCGATCTCCTCCTGAAAAGCCTATTCCAGCCGTAAAAAGAGAGAAAAGATAAACAGTTAAAAAAATGAATTATGCTGGGTCAGAACTCGTTGCCGAAACGAATTGTATTCATGTTGATGTGCTTCAAGTAACTTACTTCATGATGAACGGTTTTGTTTCTTCGATCGGAATTGGACAAAAGTGTTGAAACGTTGGGTACTGTAGATGAAGCTTTCCCAGCAGGACCCGGGATTGGTTTTTGGGAATCAGGGTTTCGCAAGTCAAATTAATTTCGTGTGTATCGTATTTTATTATCCGAAATAATAAAAAAGTTTGTCTCATGGACATGCCGCCAAGAATATTTTCAAATTCAAGTTTTCCATTATTAATACATAGTACAGTTTTGTATACATCTATTATTCCATATAGGTACCTGCTTTCACAATATATTGTACAAAAATTGATTTCACACATATAAATTTTATTTATAAATGATAATTGGACACAACAATATTGCACTACATACTTAGTAGTATTCACTTTAATTATAACAACATTTCAGTACTGTTTGACAAGTAATAACGGTAGGATCTAGCATGCGAATCTGAATAAATCGTTTTTAGCGAGCACATTAGACGCAAGCAATGGTCGCTTATATATATATATTCATGACGTAATATTATGTATACATATGTGTTTGATAGTTGATGCGGTTTTTCATTTTTTGGCGAAGCATCGCCGAGACACTGAGACAACAACTTGTCACTAAAAACAAAATAGCGAGTTCCTGGCACATGCGCCTGCTACCCCTCACAGAAAGCTGTCAACACGACATTCTAGCCGTATTTTGCATTCTTCTCTCATCAAGACTAGCACTAACGTTGACAAAGCCTTCGATAAGGAAAGTCAATCAGACGAAATGAGAACTAAATCACGGCGTGCAACTCGAAATGCGAAGGAAAGCAAAGGAGCCACAGGCGCAGTCTTTTCATCGATTTTCGGTAGATCAAGATCATCAATAGGAGGGGCGTCTACATACGATTCCCGTGATGAAGATAGCAGATTTAGGTCTGGCGAATCCACAGAAGGTACAAGATCGAGCTATGAATCAGAATACACCTCAAAATCACAACAAGCACTTGAACTTGATTTACGATCGAAACATGCTAATGCTTGCAAACACATGAAGGTAGGTAGAAAAAAACAATGAATCGAAAGATAATTGTAGTCATTTTCGAATTAGTTTGTCTAATGTGACGTCCTTGCGAAAACTTTTCTCTTTTATCATCACTTATTCATTTAGAATGGCAAATTCGACAAGGCTCTACAGGAATTCGAAGCAATTTTGGCTCGAATTCTAGAAAATTACGGCGAAGTGCATGAACGAGTTGGAGCTGCACTTCACAATGTTGGAATAGCAAACTTACGAGCTGGAAAACTCGACGATGCTATGGATGCTACGGAGGAGGCTGTCCGAATCAGAAAACTAACGTTGGGAAAGGATGACCCCAAAGTTGCGGTACGTAAAAAGAAACATGATTTCAAATTGTAAACATATGAATTCCACCTAGATTTTCTTACCGTTGTTGTGTTCTCATGTTTCTTGCAGGATTCCTTGGTCGAACTTGGTATTATTCTACTGTCAATGAAAGATTATTCTGACGCTCTCGAGATCTTTTTCGAAGCATTGGAATTGAGAGAATACGAAGCAGAAGATTTTGTCCTGCCAGAGGATGTAGAGGAAAGCAATATGAAGATAGCAAAAGTGATGAACAACATTGGCTGTGTAAACTTTGAACGCGGAAATTTCAAAGAGGCAAAAAGAGCGTTTGAGGATGCTGTCAAACTGCAAAAGAACGCGCTTGGTGAAACCGTTTCAGATCACACGGCCTCGAAGCCAGGAGTTTTGACTATGGCTACCACTATGTGTAATATGGGATACGTCCACTTGAAACTTGCAGAATGGACTGAAGCTGCAAAAATCTTTGAAGAATCTCTTACAATTCAAAAGATGCTCCTCGGCGCGGACAATAAACTCATCCTGAACAGCTTGGACAATATGGGATTCGCATATGCAATGAAGGCCGCATACCCTAAAGCAATCGAGGTAGGAATACCCAGCGTTGCGATATGAAACATTATCTTACGTCGTGTAACCAGATTGTTTTTAACTGCTTTTTTTTTGGTACTGCTTATTTTATTTGTATTATGATTGCAGGTGTACGAGGAGCTTCTTGCCAACCAACAGAAATCATACGAACAGACACAGCTGGATTGTTCGGAAACACTACGGAAGCTTGTATTTGTTCTGTTACAGGTAAATCAATACGACGAGGCTCTTCAAAGACTATGTTTGGTTGAAGATATTCAAATGGAAAATCATGGCGAAGGTAGTAAACAAGTTTTAGACACCCAAGAGTTGATGGGCCAAGTTAATTACCAAGTCCTTAAATACCCTACCATCGCAGAGTCAGCTGCAAGAGCAATCAATTCAATGAATGTTTGTAAGGCCTGCACCGGCTCATGCAAGGAAGATGACGCTGATGAAAATATCCACGCAGAGCACTGGCGGCCCACCATGCCTAGCAACAGTAGCAAGATGTCTGGTCATCGTGTCACATACGCATAATTGATTCAAAGTGTTATATGTTGAGTTGTAGCATTGTTTAAAACGAGAGATAAAAAAGTAAATAAGGATTGATTTAATGTACCATATAAGTCTGTAAAGAGATATCGCCCTTCTGTTTAGTTTCGTAATAACAATTTGCCATGCATTCCCACCTTGTAGCACACTTTGGCGGGAACCATCTTGATCCAGCTGTCTAGTCATGTACCCATGTGCAATTATTTAATAATCAACAAGGCTGTAAATTTTAACACAGCGTATACAGTGTACCAACTCTACAAAGCGATAGGCGCAAATACGTCGTCGATCATAGAATGAATATCACTGTGCGCTTAGTTTGTTTGCTACATGCGTCGTATTTTTTGAATGCACCACTAAACAAACACCCCATTCCCCTATTTCAGCTAATTGTTGTATCCTATGTAATGAAATAAGTTTGGTATACCTTCCTTCACATCTTCCTTTTTGTAACGAACAATATCAACAATTTCTTTCTTCTTATTCAAAAGCGTAATTGCACCCCCGGTGTTCCTGAGTAACATGGGTGGTATATTTTTAAGTGGTATTGCTGATCCAGGTTGCAGCTCAATACCTTCGATAGTCTTTGTTCGAGGTTTCTGGTCCTGCAGCATCCAGCCATCAAGACTGACAACATCGTCAGACATATTCATAATGGACACCCATTCTTTACCAGAGTCACTTCCCTTTGGATTTATCAATGCACCGGAAATGAAAACGCCAGAATAGTTTTCTTCCCAAGGTGTTCGTGCAGTTCCACTGTTAACCATATCACTAGGGCGTACGATACCAATACGTTCAGGAAGATCACGTACAAGTAGTTCATTCCGTTCATCATTTGTTCCAGGACTATCACGATGATAAAGTGGATTAGCATTCGCCAATGATTCATCAAAGACAAGACCTGTAAGTTCCTCGACCTCAGCTGTGGTGACTTGGAAGACTTGGAGAGGGTCTCCCTTGAAACTTAAATTAGCTTTCGACTGTTCATCTTGTTCAATGATAAATGCTCGAACTTCTAATTTCTTCTCTTTTGATTGGTAGGCAACAATTTTGAAAAAACCGGAGGGAATGGGTGCAGCACTTCCCTCTTTCTCTAAAAGTTCTCCATCAGCATTTCGTTTGTTGCTGGTGGATGGTGGCATGTATCGGAGAATTGGACGGAAAAAAGGTCCACTAAATTCACAAATTCGTCCATCCAAATCAAGATCATGTTGCATGGTCCACTTTTCAAGATCTAACCATTCATCGCGGTTTAAATACTTGTGTTGTAGAGCACAGTTGGTATAATAGAACGTATCATCGGCACCTTCTTGAGCATCTGATCCCCAACCAGCAGCTTGACGCATGCCTAGATGACCCTTATCATAGACATTTTCAATTTTTTTATCTAGTCCTGGTACTTTGACGTTATCATAGTACTGTATAAATTTATTGGCACGCGGGAGTTAAAGGTATTCATGAGGGTTTTCAGTAGGGCATAATAAGTGTCGCACAAGGAGTTTAGAATAAGAAAGAAAGATAAGGTGAGGATTCTTTAATGATGTCCTAATGGCGTTATTAAACACATACAAGAATGCTACTGCATCTGGAAAAAACACAAGAAACATAATAAATACAAGCACGCATACCTCTGGACCTAATTGATATTTAGCTGGAATGGCTGGATCCATTCTCCAATTATCTTTGCGTTCCGTTTCTACCAATTCATTTTGGGAAATGTTCATGGCTACAAATACTGGTGTACGCTTTTCTTTGTTCATTACCAAAGAATACTTGACATGTTTGATTTCTGTACTACCATCTTGACCAACATATAACTTTTCTTCAAGAGACGATCTCGGAGAAGGTTTAGGAAGTGGGATAACAAATCCGTCTAGAAAATTTGGATCGTATCCATTCATTGTTTTTGCGATGGTTTCGATGGTAAAAAAGGAGCCTGTGTATTCCGTTTAAAATATATTTGATTTCAAGTTGCCAAGACCACGAACTTTCTTCTATCCTCGGTTCGGCGGCGTCAAACAAAAAGTGACTGGAGTGTTTTCTTTGTTTTGTCCTCTGCAAAGTAAAAAAATTGAAACCACGCAAACTGTTCTCGTAACTAACTAATGCTTCGGATAAGACAGAGGGTTCTCATCTGGACCTGAACCTCTACTACAACTATTTTGATGTGTCTATCGTATATGGTATTGTGGACTCTACTAGAGAGAGAACTTTCACGAAAGTGCGACTAAGACAGCATCGGAATAGATTTTTTTGATCGCACCAATCAGCTTGCTCCTGAGTTCGCGAAGAAGCTGTTGACGGACAGGCGACCATGTGATCGGAGGGCGCAAGCAAGAGGAAATTTTCAAGGATATCTTGAGATATTTTCTTGATTTTGAGAGAGGAAATCGACACGAGACACTTGCTGAGACATTTGACCTCTAGTAGAGCCAACCAGCAACAGTCAATACAATCACAACCAAAGAAGCCACTCATACACTGCCCAAGTGCCAACAACTATCACAATACAGAAACAATCACTATCCACAACGCGTCAACCCCGCTAGGCGTACGTGTATCCTTGTTGCTGTGCACGCCCTTCGCCTTGCTGCGCAGTTTTAAGACGTGTCATACATCCTTTGCATTCTATCTAACACTAAGAACAAACGTATTGAGTTGAGAAAGACAAAAATAATGGATTCATCAAACGGACCTGATTCAACCTTACCTGAACCACAGGGCGAACGGCATGTGTTGGAGGCAGAAACAGAATTGCGATTGGAAGTGTCTCATGGTGCATCTGCGGAATGCAAAATTCGTTTAGTCAAGGGTAGCTGTGAATTATGGGGTGCTGAAATGGCCTTGAATCGTGATTACCTATTGTTGGGGGGGACCAAACTAGCTTTATTTACATGGCATGGTTGTGTCGTTGATGTTGATTGTGATTCATTAGAAATTTCATACACAAGTGATGAAACAAATGCTAATGTTGCCTATGTCAATACTCATGCACAACTAGAAGCCTTACGGGATGAAGCTCTAGCAGCCTCCGGAGACGGACCACGTGTTTTAATTGTTGGTCCTCCCGAAAGTGGAAAATCAAGTCTTGCGCGTGTATTGACAGCATATGGTAAGTCTCCAAAAAATAAAGAATTCTAAATATTGTACTTCCAAAAAATAAAAATTTATCATGAATCCTTTCATTTCTCACCCTATATCTTCTTATGAATGATTCTCAACACGGAATTTTTTTTAAAAAAATAGCGGTAAAACTTGGTCGTTCACCTTTATGGGTTGATCTTGATCCAGCCGATAATGCTTTATCTGTACCTGGCACATTAGTTGCAACTCCCATGACAGCTGCAGGTGTTTCCGTGGAGAGTTTTGGTTGTTCTAGTATACCAGCGGAAACGGTACCTTTGGTATTATGGTATGGTTCAGCTGCACTTGAAAACTTAGATTTATTCAAGGCACAAGTGAGTGCTCTAGGGCGTAAAATTGATCAACGATTGTCAACAGATGTAGATGCCAAGGCTAGTGGAATTATTGTGAATACAAATGGATGGATTCAAGATGATGGGTACCAATTACTGTTACACACAGCCCAATCACTTCGAATTTCGATTGTTTTAATTATGGGTCATGATCGACTTTACAGTATGTTTACCAACCATTTCAAAAAGCAATCTCAAGCAGATCCTGCAGCAGTTGCACCCAAAATTATAAAATTACCACGATCGGGAGGTGTCGTATCTAGAGATTCAACCTTTCGAAGACAATCAAGATCTTTAGCAATGAAACGATACTTTTATGGTGAAACACGCATTGTCAATGGAAACCGCATACCCCAATTAACTCCCTTCCTACTAAAGGTAGCTTTTGCAGATATCCGACTCTACCGTCTTTCGTCTGTGGCACTGTCAGCATCATTGCTTCCTGTGGCAGCCAAACAATCGACAGATCCAGTTCAACTCAATGAAGTCAAAATATCAGAACAATTGAAACATTCACTTTTGGCTGTATGCCATCCTCATGCTGTACAGGCTTATGAAGAAAGTGGACGCCCTAGTGACTTGTACGAATCAGGTATAGCTGGCTTTGTTACTGTCGACAATATCCTCATGGATTCTGATATGTTACATCTATTAAGTCCTTGTGCTGGATCGATGCCTAGTCATACTCTTTTGGTTGGTGATATCACTTGGATGGAATAAAAATAATGCAGTAATCAATAGAAGAAAATTTCTACAGAAATTCAATATTCTATTTTAACAAAATCTGTTTCACGGGGTATAGCGACTCGCCTTTTCCATTGAAAATACAACACCGTTTCTATTGCATTTGAACAATTATGCTTTCTTAACTCCTCCATTAGTTTGCAACTTTACTACGTTCGTATAGTTCTCTCTCGTTCTATCTTTTCTATCATTTTCATTTCGTAGGTAAGTTCATCCAATGTTGATTCATCTTCCCGAGCACGTTCCTTTGCCTTTTCTAAAACGGCTTGTTCTGCATAAATCTTTTCTTGTATCGTTTGTAGCTTCTGATTAAGACGACTCAGGCGACCCATTGAATTTTCAACATCTTGCATAGAGCTTGCTGCTTGATTATGTGCCTCTTCCTGTGGGAAAGAGAGTATCAAGGACCAGCAAGGAAATAAAAAAAGATTAATACATTAAAAGGTTTGAAACATGTGAAAACTAAGTGCAGTGGAACACTTACCCATTTCTTCTTATTCTCACTGACAATCCTGGCAAATTGTTCCATATCAAATGATGTGGAAGAATGAGAATGTTGTGATGCATTTCGTTTAGCTACAAGTCGTTTTACAATGGCTTCCTTGTGAGAATTGGACCCCTCTTCAGCTAGGTGTATAGGGGTTTTCTGATGAAAGTCTGTGCAGGAAAGTGTCTCTACATCTGCTTCCACCAAGATGGATATTACATATGGGGAGCCATACAAACAAGAATAGTGCAATGGAACTCTCCCCTCTGCTTGATCGACCATTTTTACTGATTTAGGATATGCAGCCACTAACAATTGTAAGATTTGTCCACTAGCAGTGTTGCAGATGCAAAACACGTGAATTGGCAATCGTCCAGACGTTTTATCTTTAATGCTGGTCCCAGCTGGACATGCACTCAATAACTCTACCACAAATTTCTTAGGAGGATTCTTGGACATGGCTAAATGAAGTGGAAGGGCACACGTGTCTCCAGTTCCATGAAGTTTCATTTGTTTCATTTCTCGGGCCTGCTCTGGATGGTTTTGAAGAACTGTCAATGCACCCTTCCAATCTTGCTTAGCAATGCTATCGCAAAGAGTGTTGCTAAGGGCCCTCTCATTGTTTTCGGTCGGTCTTTCTTTTGGTCGGCTTTGGCCTCGCGATTTTACCTCTAAAGCTTCAAGTCGTTGAGACATAATAAGTTGATCATTGCCACTTAGACTTCGACGTAAGGAATCTCGTCTTGATGACGACTTTAAATACCAGAAGCATACATCATTTTTTTTGGATGACGACGATGACGAAGGATCATCTTTTTTAGTGCGGGATTTTCTTCTTCGAGACTTTGGTAGTGGATCATCTTTTTTCCGTGGAATTTCCAGTGTCGACAACGATGCTGACATGGACTTAGTTGCATTGGAATCTGCTTTGGTGAATTGAATAATATCTTCCAACTTCTCGGATGGCCTACGTTCTCTAGTAGGCCTAGACATTGATTTACGTGGGTAGTAAGATGCTGCTTCCTGTTCTTCTACATCAGATGCTGTATTCATTCCCGGATTATTGTGCAAAGGAGAACAAGACACCATACTTTCATGTGTCAACGGTTCAAACAATAATGTATATTATGAATAAGAGATAGAGACATAAGATGATGTACGATTACCGGTATTGGTATTTACACCAATATTCGGGTTTTCCGTTTTTGTAGAACTTGGCGGCACCGCCACCGAACGGCCACGCAGTACTATGGTACTGACTGAACAAAAGTGTCAATGGAGTTCTCAGTAGAGGAAATAATCAGTTCAGCTCTAATGTTCAATCCTGGATCCTGGCTCAACGTTTCATTGCATTTTCGCTACCAGGTAAGAAACGAAATCTGTCAGTCCTATATACCAGGTAATTAGATTGGTTTCCATGTACACGTATCATTTCGTTCTTCAGGGTACACTAAAAACTATACAAAGAGAAATATTCCACTATACGAAGGACAACCTAAAATAGGATATTCAGGTGCCTATTCATTTAAAGAATTTTTTTAAATATGAAAGGTCCATCCTATGTAATTCACATTTTCTAAAAAACGCTTATTCACGGGATTTTTCTGCATATTTTAAAAACGAACAAAATACGTCAGTTGCCCATCCTAAACTTCCCTTTTTTACTTTTTCAGAGAATAATTCACGAATACCCAAGACAATTCACGAGTACATAAGACCAATTCGTATTGCTCAAAGAAAATTACAGGTGTGCATAGAGATTCTGTGTATATTAGACAGTAATAATATTATACTAGTCCGTTTAAAAATCACCTTACAAAAATTACTACTACTGGAGATTATGCAAGACTAACTGCTAATAATCAAAAACCATAAAGACTGGAATTATATATTTGTTAATGGTACATATGCAAGAATAGAATACATCACCATAGTTTTAAAAAAAGTATCATACCAAAATCGAACTAGTAGGAGCTACATGGTATGGTACCGATACGGTAGACTACTTACTGTGTAGCAACAAGGACACGCCAATTATTATTTTTTGTCTGCGCGTGGATTAGGCGCGTTATGATTTACACAGAGATCCAACCACAGCCAATGTTTTGTGAGAAAAAAATCCCCTCCAGATACAGAGCCATGTTTTCTCTTAGTCCTACTAGAGAGGTAGCTCCTAGTGAAGAACAAAAAGACCCACACCATTGAACGAAACGAAACGAAACCATTCCTTCTTGGCGTTATCGATGTTCAAAAGTTACAACCATGGCAAAAAAGTCGAAAAAATCATCATCCCGTCGCGGATCCAACAAAAAGGAGGAAGTTTTCGAAGACGAAGGTGTTGGGCGTGTTACACTTGAAGACATCGACGCAATTTCTTCAGAAGAGGATTCGGATGTCGATGATGGAGATATTGTTATTGGTGGCAAAGGTCAGGGTGAAGGCGACGATGAAGATGATGAATGGAATGCGGAAGCTCGTGCCTTGCGGCAAGCCATTGCTGATGGTGCCTTTGACAAGTTGATTAGAAAAAATGAAGAACCATTGGATGAAGACGAAACTTCTGCATCTGAAGGTGAAAATAGTGGAACCAAGGAAGACGAGGAAAAGGAGCAAGAAAATGATGATTCTTCTTCTGAAGAAGAAGAGGATACGCTTGCTAAACGCAATCACAATAGTCATAAAGCTCTTGTGGCAGTGACAGAAGAACTTTTGTCAGAAAAGAAGAGAATGCCGTGGGCAGAAAAGTTTGATGTTGTTGCCAACGACGATCTTCCATTCCAAGAAGATAAACTAATAGTCCATGATGATCTTAAACGCGAATACGCATTTTACAACATGGCACTTGATGCCGTGACTGCAGCTAGAAAGAAATGTGAAGAATCATCAATTCCCTTTTCAAGACCTGATGATTTTTTTGCTGAAATGGTGAAAACGGACGGTACGTGTGTATTTGAAGTATTGGGCTCTTTGATTGTGGTTTTTGTTAATACGTTCTTCTTCTGATTTCTGCAACTTATTATTCATTTGAATGCTATTTCAATTTTTCAACCGTTCTCGACACTGTAGATCATATGGCGAAGGTTAAGGACCGTCTCATTTTTGAAACTAAAAAGATGGATGCCTTTCAACAACGCAAGCAAAACAAAGAATTCAAACTTCATGAGAAAGAAAAGAGAGCACATAAAATTTCTGAGAAATCAAAGCAAAAGCGGCTCATGCTTGAAAAGGTGGAAGGTTACAAAAAGAGTCATCGAGGTGGTGCAATGCAAGATGAAGATGACGATCAATTCATGGGGCATTTGGAAGGTAATAAAAAACGACAGGCATCTGATAGAAAGTATGGTTACGGTGGCAAACGTGGTCGTTTCAAACAAAATGATAGCAAGTCACTGAACGATATGTCTGGTTTCAATCCCAAGGGCAACTTTGCTGGTGGCGCCAAGGGGAAGAAAAGACAAGGAAAGAGAGCCCGGGATGCATCTCGATCAGCAAAGCGTTAAAAACACAACAAAGAAAGAAGCATACATACCTTCTTGTGTGTCCGATTCTACTCGTACGCAAATAATCTTCAACTGCTTTATAAAATGCAATGTAAACAAAGAATCTGTTTCAAAAATATTCTTCGTCTTCTTTAGATCCTATTCGGTACCATTCTGTCTATCCAAGCAAGATCTATGTGCCATTCCTTACATCTTCAGCACTTCCACTCGCTTGAGTTAACGATAACAAATATAAAACTGTCTTGTTTCCGTTATAGCCCCGGAATTTTAACATGGGGTTCTCTTATGACTGGTATATAGATAAAACGGGGGGCCTCTCTGGGGGATCAACAGCAGAGGTCTCGCCAAAAAGACAAGGGTGAGAGAGATCGAAGGTTTTGATACACCAGGAAGAAGAAAGAAGACGCTGTCGGCAAACAAGTCACCGCAAACGAACAGAACAATGTCCATGACAACAAATCTGATAACGTTCCAGCAAATATTGGTGTATTTCCAAGAAAATGGATGGTCCATAATATTCTTGTTGATTGCAATGTTTTATTTCAAATCAAACGTTTTAGAACCCTTTATGAATCGACGAGAAACTCGTATCGATCAAACGTCAGACCGGACAATGAGAATGCGTGAAGAAATGATGAAGGTCCGTTTAGAACAACAAGAAGAAGCCAATCGAAAGGCTATAGAGGCGCAAAAATTACGCGAAGAAAAGGAACGCGAAGAACAAAAGCGTAAAAATGAAAGTGCTCTTTCCGAAACGAAAAAGAAGAAACCACTGAAACCAATCTTGACAAGTAGTAGTAGACGTCTAACAGATAGTGGTGGGTATAATCCTATGCAACCATGGACATCGAATTCATCAGGGTACCGCCCAGCACGTCGTCAAACTAGAAGAGGATGAGGAAGGTAACAATCCAAGACACATTAAGTGAGACATGGACTTTAGCTATTCACTCTCTCTCCCCGCAGAAAAAGGTGACAATGATTAAATATGATTTTCGCCGAGAGGGGAGAATGGGATAATATAAGCCATGTCGTCTTGGATTGTTGCCTACAATGCATCTCATTTCATATGTTTACAAGGATTGCGTGTGAATGAAGTATTCCGTACTTCCTAATTTCTCTAAATTATTTAGAAAGGAGGTCGAAGTACTGATATACCGCAAAATAAGATTGTAGAAAGTAATGAAAATTCAATTTATCAATAAATAACAAAACAACAATACATATGCATGAATCATTTTAAAAAAGACTCTAGGAGATCCTATTGATATAAATTTTACAAACTAACTGTGTGTAACACTCTACACTGCCCCAGTGGTGAAGAGAGTTTTAAAATTATGGCTTAAGATTGTTGTAAGAACAAAAATGAATGCATTCACGGCCCAATCATATTACAGTTCAATATCGTACTGACGTACAATTTTTAATATGCAATAGGTTCCTTATTGTTGTTTTATTATTTTTCAACAACCAATGGCTTCCCTTTTTTACAAAAAGAAAAACTGTACCGCTCCTGAGAAGTTGGTTTGTTGGTTCGTTGATTCGTTCGTGTCGAAATAAACGCCCACAATTTAACAATCTGGACGTCTGCGTTTCAGAGAAGGTTCAGAGTCATAAGAGAAAAGATTCGAGATGGTATTTGGGTCGAAATTTTGGAAGTTAATGGTGTTGCTGTTGTTGGTTTGACCTCCAACAGCTCCACCACCATTTACGGCTCCAAGATTTGATAAATCTAGTTTTCCTGATCTCAATGCTTCAAGTAATGTTGTTGATGCCTCTATATTCAGATTCATGGGCATACCCTGACCACCAAACAAGTTACTACTACCACTTGTGGGCATTTCCGGAAAAGATGCCTGTTGTTGTTGCTGCTGTTGCTGCTGCTTGAAGAGTTGTGCTGCTGCAGCAGAAGGCAGTGCAGATGCTGCTCCTAGTAACTGTTGTTGATGTTGACGTTGATGATGCTCTTGTGCAGTTTTCATGGTATCAGGTTGTAGAAAGTTATTCAAGTCACCTGAACTTTGTTGCAAGCTCTGGTGCTGTTGGTGCTGTTGGTGAGAGACTCCTGCGGGGGTGGGTGCAGAGGCGTGGTGGTGGCTGCTGCTGTTGCCATTGTGGTTACCCTGGTTGTTATTACTGTTGTTACTGTTGTTCAGAGCATTGATCTCATTCACGTAGGATTCCATAACCTGTCTTGTGTCACCAATTTGTTTCTTGAGTTCTTGATTTTCACGGCAAAGGTCAGAATTTACACGGTACAAATCTTCAATCTTGATGCGAAGTTCATCCATGCGTTTCTTTTGACGATCGCGACTGAGTTTGGCACTACGACGATTGGCCGCACGGCGTTCCTCGTCAGACCTGTAGCTTTTCCTACAACTCTTGTTCGTAGCATCGCATGCAGCTGCAATGTTACTTAGACTACTTGAGGGAAGCGAAAAAGACCCAGTAGCACTGTTAGAGTCGGATGCTGCATCGTGCTGATCACCATGGTCTCCTTGCTCAGCAGAATTGTTCTTGCTTGAAGCGTTCGCTTGGCCATACATTCCTCCTCCAAATGATGATGATGTCGTATTTTCCATAGTTGACGAGGATGTGTTGTTATTGGCTTGCATTGAATATTGCATAATAGAACTAGAAGGTACTTGCTTAATGATAGATTGCATTTTTCAACCAGCAATAATATTATGAGACTTCAAGGTGATTTTGTTCTGTAAAAATTCTTAAACCATGTCACAGCGACAAATTTTATTGTGTTTTCTTGCACCAAAACCGGATATTCGTGTTCGTTCCGGTAGGCTCTTTCTTCTTCGTAACAGTAAAAGAGAACCTTTGTCACAGATGATACGGATGTCTTTTTTTAATTTACTTGTCGTTCTTGTAATAGCGCGTAATCGTATTCTTCTAACTAAATGCGAACGCCTCGAGAAAATGCATAGGAACCAGTCAATTTGTACATAAACAGACTCATAGTAAACAAGGGGCAGTATTCAAAACGAATCCCCAAAAGCGAATTATTGTACATTTTACATGGATAAATTATTAATAGCTGTTTCTTATACCTTTTGTAAACAGGTTAACAGCTATAGTAGGGACGCGTCAGAAAATCAAGCAAGACTATTGTGTAATATTGTAATCGTATTTCCTAAATACATCACAGTACTAGTACTTAATACAGTAGTTCGATATATCTGACACTGAACGTTGGGCAGAAGTATTCATATTTGCCTATTAAATTCTACTTTAATTTAATATGGTTTATTTTTCATGCAGACAACGCTACCAGCGTCGTTCATATCTATTGTGCTGGTTTCCAAGACACGGAGAAAACGCTTTCGATAGCAGCCCAACAGAAACAGCTTTCACCTATTAATGTGTCGAAATCGTTGATTTCCCCCCCGGTCCAGCATAATTCAAATTTGTAGTTTTAACGTATGTAACTTTTTTAATTCTTCGAGACAATTTTTTAAACAAATTATTCGTTATAGCAATACAAAATGAAAACCTTCAGATTGTACTGTACATAAATTGGTTGTGTGGACCCCGTAATAAAAATATTTCACTCTGTCCGATGGGTTCTCATTCACGATTAAGTGATACCAGATACCAGCAGAATAAAAACGGAACTCACAGAGGCGAGAGAAACCAGAAATAGAACTTTTATGTAATTTATCCACCCATCGTAGAGATGACTCATTGACAGGTTTTATGCGTAAAGGAAAATTGTTCCTTTTAAATTGATCCAACCGACCATTTTGGTGGATGATGTATTCGGAGTCAGGCTCATCCTTACTAAATACAGTACCTTCATTGCGTTAAAGTGTTCGAGTGAGGAAAAACTCTTCCTTATGGCCTTGCGAATACCACTTGTTTCTTTCTTTTTTATTAAAACAAAATGGTGTTCTTTAGCATTCGCCGGGAATTCCTTATAGTACTGTTAAATTGCTCGAAATCTTTCTACTAATAACTATCGTGTTCCAGTGGTCAGCGGAAGCAATTCGAATGTACCAGGTACAGTTCGAGGCAATATTTAAGGTGCATTGTCTACCTGGCAAGTCCTAGCTCACGTGTGATAGAATACAAATCTATTCTGATGTGCTAATCCTTTAAATAGATAAGACCTTAGGTCCTACTGTCACCGTAGGTTGAATGATAGGACTACCTTATAAGAAAAAACGGTACAGGTACAAAAACAATAGTCCGGCAAAACTGGCACTGTAGGAGTTAGAGAAGGCAGATAGAAACAGGACCATGTACCAGCAGGTACAATACAAGGTCGATGCAAAATCTGGTTTCTTTCCGCTAAGTAAGTATTATAATCCCGCTCCTAGAGGTAGGAACTACTACTATCATCTGCATTATCAGGGGTAACGTGTAAGAGTGTGAATATGAATGCTTATACTATTATGATACATAGTGTAACAAAATACTTTCAAGATCAGAATTTTACTCGTCGTCCAATATATTTGTAAAATAATTTTTCACGTAAAGTGTATCAAATATTAGGATTGTCTCTTTCTGATAGTATTCATTGAATATCATGTTGTATGATATAAATCTTCCTATGTTTGAACTATAGAATGACGCATCACTCGCTAAAATATTAATTATTCACAAACTCACTCACCCTCAAATAAGCAGCAACTAGTTTAGTGGAAATTCGTATGAGGTATTGCAAAGGCAATGAATACCTGGGTACCTGTTTTTTTATATAATACACTTGAAAAAACAATATTTCTCCGAAAGCCAACATTAACCCTCGAACCACCAGAAATTCTCAAATGAGATATATCTCTCATGAGAGATCCTACTAACTGTATAGTAATGCCCAACCTTTAGCTGTTTTCGACTTGCCGCCTCTCAGCCACCAAAATTACATCGCGCGAAAATCTCATCCAATGGCATGCAGGCTCGTTTTAGCTGTTTTTGAGAACCTCCCATGATCCTGATGCAGATGGTTATTATTTGGTGAAGTGGGATTCAGTCCCATACACATTGCAGGAAGATACAGTGCTGGAGGAATTTAAACCTCCTGTTGTCCTCAAAACTGGTGAATTGGTTTGTGAGGGAAGGTACTTCAACCGTATTCCCAGGGCAAAGCAATGGTACATTTCTACGGAAATTTTGACTACTGTGCGAATGAAGCAGGTCGTCGCGACAGATATTGAACTTGAACCCATCAGCAGCACTAACAAACTACCAAGGACATGTGATGTTAAAAATGCAAAAAAACAAAATGCAATGAGAGTGGGTGATGCATTCCATGATGCTATCTTAGAGGAAATACACAAGAGGGACTTACTTGATCATTGTGAGTTGTCATCGTCGGACGAAGATTTTGAGAGTGAAAATGAGGAAATTGATGATGAAGCAAGCCTTTCTGCACACTGAGAGCCATAGAATTCTCAGCCACAACATCGTTAGCAAAGGGAGTCCTAACGTCATCAATACGTCATGTTCTCAGTCACGGTTCAGGTTCAGCAAGTCAGCCGTTTACTTATATACAATATTAACATATGGATATATATGAGGTGTATATTCTAGTATCATAAAACTATAAAAAAATAGATACATATATAATGATTTTTTGAAGTGTATAAAATTATTGGTTCATGAATATGTTTATAATTTTAAAATATGATTTTTGGGTCTACGTGGAGTCTACGGACCAAATGTCACAAGTTGGTCCACCTAATCCTGGAACAACTCATGATGTCAAATTTCATATTTGCATCATCAAATATGAAGGCTGTTTCATTATGAATAGTCCTTGATTTTGAAAATTCTGGGAGTTTTATGTCCCTAAGATGGACTACCCTGGATGCATTGAGTTTTCCAGCAGTGGTTGAAAAGGCAATAGAATGCAATAATGTAGTGGGTGTAACACCTTTTGGTAGGCATCAGGAATTAATCATTGTGTGTGAGCCACCACTATCAAGCAGGGCTAAAAAAGGTCGATTGGCATTGTGATTGTGATGTTGAATTGATTTTAAAATTAGTATTGTAGTTGGAGAAACGTCAGCCTGAATTGGTCTCTCTGTAGGCACATTATCATAGCTCTCAAGAGTTGTTCCAGGATTAGGTGGACCAGTCCAGTACTGGACTGTGACAAAAAAATCTTTTTTTAATCAAATTAATCAAAGATAGTAATTTTACATGTTATTTTTTTGTGAGGATGGACAGATGTACCATTTTACAGTACTGATTTCTCAACAACCAGCCATTTTTACCTAACAACCACTAGTGCGGTTCCATGCAGAAGCTTACCACAAACAGCACCATTTTGCAAGATTGATCAGAAGAGATCTGGGTGCAACAGCCAATTTTTGTCAGTTGAGGGAGCCTGCAATGCCCAAAAGTGCACCGGCCAGGTCGTCATTGTATTTAATTCCGATACAAGTTGGCCGTGCCATAATATGATGTATACATGTATGAATATATACTGGGTATATATTCCAGTAGTATATAAGTATAAAAATATTAATACATATATAAAAAAATTTCAAAGTATATAAAATTATTAATTAATGCATATGTGTATAATTCAAAAATATGAATTTTGGGTCTACGTGGAGTCTACGGACCATATGTCACAAGTTGGTCCACCTAATCCTGGAACAACTCTCAAATAACTTATCCTCCTCTGAGGAATAATTGTATTCATAAGTAGTTCCTACTGTTGTTCTTTCTAATGGTTCATATTGATGTTTAAGTGGCTGTGTTGAGAATGAAATACAATAATCATTTAGTCCTAACCATTGAAAATGATGGCTGGAAACAGCATGCATGTTTGTTAATAAATAAAGTGGTAACTTGCCTTTGTTGTCTGCAAAGGACAAAAGACACTTGTCTTGCTAAAGGAGTGTGCACAAAATGTTGGCCTTCGATAGGCACTGCACCAGCAAAATAGTACGCATCTCCACTACTTGGAATGTTCATATTGCTTTGACTAGCATCATTAGCTCCATCAGATGATCCAATCCCTGTGGATGGTTTTTGCTGTTGATGTTGTGTTTGGTGAGATTCACCATGTGTTGGGCCAGTGTATCCTGTGCCCCAGCAGTTGTTGGTGTTATTTCTATTTCCTGGCATGGAATTAGTAGGAGGAGCTGGTCAACCGGGCAGTAGTTATTGACTTTAGGATTATCAAAACACTGTTGCCATTTGTGAGTTCCATGAATGGGATATTTGGCATATGCAGATAAGGCATTACAATAATTGTAAGACCGGTTGCTATTAGTGTTGTGATGGCATTGAAACAAACAATCATTGTTATGATCATGAGAACTAAAGTCATGGTTGTTATGATTATTGTGCTGAGCACATTGAAAATCACCACATAATTTCTTGTTGGATCTTCTTGAGCGATCATCTTGATTACATTCATTGGTTGATGAACATTTATTGCCACTGTCATGAATTGCACAAATATTGTCCATGTATTGTACTAATTGCATGACCGTAACATCAGAAAGATGTTTATCAGCATCATGGAACTTGACTTGAAATGCCTTTGGTATGGCCTTGAAAACAATAGTCTTGATTTTTGTTTTTCCGATATGTCTCCAGTTTTATGAAGCATAAATTCATAATATTTGACCAACATTTGTAGCCATTGGTAGAATTGATGAGCTGTCAATGAATAGTCTTTAAAGAGGTTCTTGATGTGTTCTCATTGAGTTTCTTGTGCTTCCAATGTGATGAATGTCTTGAGCCTGTTTACAGCAGTAAGGGAATCATTAGTGTTGGATGTTGCACTAAGTCCTAATCGGCTCTAGCTGTGTCACATAGTAGTTTATGGAAACCAACTAGTTTTTTGTTGTTTGTGGTCCATTGTAGATCTTCACATGCTTCATCAAAATCAATCAGTGTCTTGAATGCTCCTTCAATGTTGTTGCCATGGTAGACTAACACCTTGTGTTTTATTACTGAATTGTTGGCTAGTATTTGATGCAATTCTTGTTCCTTTAGACCAATTGTGTCATATGAAGACTTGTAATGGATGGGAACTGTTCCAGTGGTTAAACTCATGATGGTTCAATGTTGATGTGAGCAAACAAGTTCTTGATGTAATGCTTGAAATTGTGCTTGGATGATTTAAGGTGTGATTCAAATATTTGACAACGTTGATAGGGTTTTTTGTCTTGTTTTTGTTCGTAACAGTTTATTGAAGCAAATGATTGTTGTGATGGGGAGGAACAATAGGTGATATCAACAAGATCACTAGTTTGTGTAAGGCTTTCTTTGCCTAACCAAATTTGGCAATTTCTTCTTCTTTGTTTTTGGTTTCTTTCTTGATTCTCTCTTGTCTTGCCCAATCCTTCACTTGAGCTTTAATTCGTCATTTTTCCTTTGCAGTCAATTGATGGATTGGTGAATTGGTTTTGTTTTTCATCCAGTAACGAACTCTCTGATCAGAATGACGTATCGTAGTCGATGATAGGAATGATTAATTGATGAAGGTTAAATTATGAGAGATGTGGGATATCACAAATCTCGGTGATTCTAGTTTACCAGGTACTCTACATTTGGCGAGCATAACATAATGGATCTTGTGAGTCAGATTAACATTTGTAACTGCACCGTTATAATATATATGGTATTAAATACAGGTTAGTTTACCTTTTCATGGTAAACATCCGGGACAAATATATACTGAGGCGGGTCCTTATCGCGCGACAAAAATAAAAACAAAACCGTGCACAGACACCGGTTTTGTTTTTGTTTTTCAAAAATTCCATCCTTATCGGGTTACAAAAACAAAAATGAACTGGTTATTAGCCCAATTTCAGTTTTGTAATACAAAACTGAACCCTCCAAAAATACAAAACTGAAGCTCAGTTTTGTACTCGGGCAAGTTAAAAAACAAAACTGAACTTTCAGACACAACCACACACACACACCACGGCCTCTTCATTTTTGGCGCGGATCGTCTTTGTTTCTTCTTTTCGAATACTTTTTCGACGAACGATATCGTTCTTGTCTCGAATTCGAAGAAACACGACCGCGAGAACAAGACAAACAAAATCAAGCAAGGCAACAATAAACCTTTCATTTTGATGCTGGATGATCATGTTGTTGGATAGAATTGGAAGATTGTTGTTTATCATCATGGTCGATCGATGTGTATCAAGTCAAAAATTCACGGAAGGTTGTTGTTGTTACCGTACGAGGTACGCAGAGAGCAACCCCCCACCTGACTGTCTTTTACTGGTACCTGGTACCAATACATTAGGACTAACAATAATAAGATTTTTCAGTGAAGTAATCTGATTGGTTCAAGACGTTTTCGATCCCTCGTGTTTTTGTTTTTGTTTTGCGATAAGGACGGAATTTTGGGCAAAAGTGCAAAACTGAAATTGGTCTGTCAGTCTATCAAAACACGTTCAGTTTTGTTCTTGTTTTTGTCACACGATAAGGACCCGCCTGACGCACTGACAAAGTAAAGAATTGTCAGTTTTAATGCCAGTACTTTATGTTTTGAGGTTAAGCCTCCGCCTGTTACAGACGAGACTACGTTCATTTTTAATCAGTAGTAGGATGGTACAGGTGTATTACGGGAGATGTGCTGACGTTGCACAAAACAGATGATACTGAATTACTACCCTAAGTACCGACCAGGAAAAAGAAAAAACATTCCATATTCGTGCAAAAAATTGGTCCTCTTGACTCAATACTGCCTATGAAAAATTGAAAGCTAATGGAATGTACCGTACGGTCATCTGTCGTTTCCTTTTGTATGAAGTGAACTGAACTATACCTTATTGAATCCCAGAAAGCTGTTTTCAGAATGTTGGGAAAGGTCCTTCCTGCCTGATATATATTGGAATTCGCACTTAGTAGACTACTATATCAGTACAGTGGTGAAAACCATACGAGTCAGAAATATTGTGAATTTCTTCTTGATTTATTTAAGAGATCTGAGACTTCGTATAAAAAATTCGTATGTAGTCAGTAGTGATCATCCCAGAGCGACCCGCCCCAGAGGCGGGGCTGAATTAAACTGCTTCTTTGATCCTGGATAATGTTTGCTAACTACGGTACCTACGATAAAAGAAATATGCGAGCCCAAGAATGGTCATAATTAGATGGCCTGCTTTCCCTAATTACATTCCAATTGCGTAAGAATCTTTTTCTTGCTTTGAACATTCTTGGACATCTATTAAATTCTCGAGAGAAAGGAGCACCGGTAATCCTGAGAGCAGATCCTCTTTTTGACATCTTGTGGCACAATAAATTTAACAACTCCGAAAACAACACCGTTTTATGTCTCTCATAACTCAAGCACACAGTCGTTTTGTTAAAACAATATAAATCAAACACTGCAGCACCATGCTTTCTAAAGAAACTTTGAAGCGAATGAGAGTAGAACTCCAGAGAAACAACACGTCTGGAGGAAACAAGAAACCGTCAGAAAAGTCTGATGATGTCAAAAGACTTTCGCTTAATAGCTCCACGTCAAGTTTTGGTAGTAGTTTGAGTATGGTAGCGTTGGGCAGTTCTCAATCTCTCAATTCCATGGCAACAGCAAGAGGACAAAAAAGGAGGAAATCTACTGAAATTTCCAAAGCCATTACTGATTTCATTAAAAATCTTGACACAGAACGTGTCATTACAAATGAGGAACGTGCCGTTGCGAATGAAGAAACCATGAAATTTGAGAACGAGCTTACTTGTTGAACACAATACAGTTGGTATCGAATGAATCTTCGCTAGTACCTCGTCACACAATGTTTCACCTACCTCTATAATACATTTTATTACATATACAACACACGCATATTTCTAATTGCCACACTGAAAATACTAGCTCTCAATTACAAACACTACCAACCTATCC
Organism: Asterionellopsis glacialis; assembly: GCA_014885115.2. NCBI lineage: Eukaryota > Bacillariophyta > Plagiogrammaphyceae > Rhaphoneidales > Asterionellopsidaceae > Asterionellopsis > Asterionellopsis glacialis. Next base: position 14,053 of record WKLE02002058.1, on the reverse strand, counting down.
TATATGACTACTAACCTTTTCTGCCATGGCACTGTATATTTTGTTTATCGTGGTTATGCTTTTGCGTGAACATAGCAATGGAATATTGCACATTAAGAAATTATCCTTCCCTTTACATGTTCGGCTGTTCTGTTTACAGTCTGTGTGTTTTCAAGGCCCTTCCTTGATGGTCAGGACATGAAATACTTGTGACACTGGTGTATGCGTGAAAATGAGCTATAGAATATGCGTTAAGAAGTTGTCCATCCCTTTAGATGGTCGCCTTTTCTGTTTACAGTCTATGTGTCTTCAAGGCCCTTCCTTGATGGTCAGGCAATGAAATTTTAGCGACACTGTGTATATGCGTAAACATGAACAATAGAATATACGTTAAGAAATTGCCCAGCCATTTAGATGGTCGCCTGTTCTGTTTACAGTCTGTGTGTCTTCAAGGCCCTTCCTTTATCGCCAGGCCATGAAATACTAGCGACACTGAGTACCAGCAATGACAGCACAATATATTGGTATATTGTATAGTATTCATTTCAAAATGAGTAGGTTCTATAGGTTTAATTGGACATTCTGTAACTGGAATTCTGGATATATACCACTCTATGTTCGTTATTACTCTGCTTGGAGCACACATACTTTCATGGTAAATTCTAAAGCACGAGAATGCCATAAAAATCAAACACTAGATTTTGTGATAACTGTAAATGATACCGTTTTTCCAAGGGTTTCGAAACAAGTAGAATGCATTAAAATTACGCTATTGCATATATATCTTGTGCTGTGCCGTGAAAAGCCATGGATACTGCGAAATTGAAATCCATTTACAATATGTTTCCATTCCAGTGGGCGAGTTCTTGCATAGTTATGCAGATAAGTTCCCTTCCAGACTCACCTGACAGGTACGCCCTACTTAGTTTCCAAAAAGGATAAGACGTCCCTTCGCCACAAACGGGCTTGTTCCATTGGCAATGCATGTCCAGAGTTTTCAATTACACCAAAGCTAGCATAGTTTCCATTATCTTCCAGGATTTGCTGATTACAGTTTAAAAATTCAGTGTGAAGTTTTTGTACTTCAGCCAGTGGGGCCATACCATCGTCCTCTCCCACAAGTAATCGAATTTCTTCAGGTCGCACTTGGTTATCAAGTGTTGATATTCGATTTGCTAATTGTAAAGTATGCCACGCATCTTGGTCATCTGATATTTGAGTTTGGATTGCCAATGCATGCAATCCCTTGGATGTATTTGAATCAACTATAAATTGAACCCAAGACTGGATTTTGTCCTTATTCATTACGAGAAACTCTGATGAGTATGTTGACATTAATGTCGACCAAGCAAATCCGCGTAAATTATCACGAGATAAAAGATCTTGCCATGATTCTACAACAATTTGCCCCTGTGGGGACCGTCCTGCTCCAACACCTGTTAGATGCAATCGACGTATTTTGTAATTATGAGGACACTGCATTGTGCACATCGCCATTGCAATACGGCCACCCAGTGAAAATCCAACTATATCAACTTCATCTGCATTGGGGAAAGCCTTTGTAATGGTCTGTTGTAACTTTTCGGCTTGAGCTGGAAGAGAAACATCTATATACAATTCATCGCCATTATTATTTCTATTCTCGGATTCTACTGTTGGATAAGGTTGGCCTTGTCCAATACATTCATAAATCAAAACATCACGATCTCTTGATAAGGCCCTTCCATTTATTTCCCATGATGCTATAGTTTGTGCCATTCCACCAAGAAGTATCAATGGCGGAGGAGTTGGTTTTATTTCATTATCTTTGTTTGCTGATCGAACAGAAGAACCTCTAGGTAAAAACAAACACCGCTGCCCTTCAATGTATGAAATAGTGTTGCTTATAGGCAAGGATAACCCATGACAGCTTTTGAGGTGAGCGCTGGCAAATATGGCATAAACGAAAAAAAGGGTCGGACACATACGACGAATCTTCTTTGCAGCTGTCATCTTTATTAGTTTTTATCCACGCAAGGAGCCGTACAATGAAAACAGAACTGCAGGAATATCCGCTCCAATATCCTAAACAATCACTTTTGCGCTTGCATTTCCATGGTGTTGCATTCAGGACACCTCTTACCGTACGATGCATGGATGAAAGATAACCACATGTTCAATGTTGCAGGTGCCCCATGTCTGCGACGACCATTCGGACAATACCTGGTACGTAGACTAGAGAGGACCCTACCTGGTACCGGTACCCATAATATGTCGATTGGGAATCATCGTAGCAACACCACCGTCGAGACATTCGATCGTCTTGTCAACCTGAAGATACCTCGTGGGGTCCTAATCTAGAGGACTAGATGTGTCATACCTAGTCAACTAAAATGTAGACTACCAGGTACGTAGGTATGATACAGACAGGCAGACAGACCGACAGGCAATGTCATGAGTCATGGGTCATGATGGGCGGGACTTCGGGACATCAGTCGATCCTATGAATTCAGAAGTCTCTCTAGAGAGAGGTCCTAAATCCTAAATTAGACCTTTCTTTAGAGAGTTTTGCTCATTTTAGGTCTTCTCTCTAGACTAGAGTGTCAGTCCTAGGACTCAGCCCTCTAGTCCTAGACAAGTTGTTCAGAGCGATAGAAATACTACACCAATCCTAAACTATTTTCCAAAAATATAAATCATATTTCTAAAATCTAACTTGCGATAACATCCTAATCCTCTGTCTTCAGCAGAACACGTCATAATTCTTCCTATTCGCAAAAGATTTTGTTTTGCTTTTTTATTTTATCTTTTTAGTATATGTTAGCATGGCCGAAGTTTGAGATATCGACCAAATTATTTTTAGCGTTTCCTAACTCCATGGGGAAAATTGCCTTGATCATGGTTTCTTCCAATACAAAAATGCATAAGCACCATGTGCTACCACACATCTCCTGCCCTTCCAAAAAATCCAATGACTCCAGTCTCTTGATGATGTCACTATCGTCCGCTTTCCAAATTTGACCACTAGTCAGCTTCATGCTGATAGACACATTGTTTTAGTTTCGTCTCTCATTCCTTGTACCATTATATTTTTGTTGGCTCTCTGTGCCATGCCATCTGGTGAAAATGAACTATTGTAGCTCAGTTTCTTTTACGTTTACCTTTATTCATAAATAGTTGCTGTTTACAAGCACTATCATGCACCAAAGTCAATTTTCAACATTTTTATTCTTAATCCAAAATTTTCTAAAATCATTCTATTTACATTTCCAAATCAAAAGCTCCTTCAGTGTCAGGATCATAATCTGCAGGTGATTGTGCATCATATTGACTTGATGAATTGTAACATCCCATGTCATCAAGCTCGTTGTTACTTGTACTAGTAGGAAGCGCATAGCCTTCTGGTAGTGATAGTTGTTGTGGCGGATGTTGCAATGCTTCTCCCGAGGATCTTGCCGATGTCAAAACTTCCAATCCTGTCAAGGAGATAGAAAGCATTTCAGCATTGTCACTCCCATGCCCTGATTGATCAAGTGTGTCATGTCGTGAATGCCCAGATGTATCCAAAATTGTTGACATGATGGATGGTCGTGAATAACTCGTACTAATACCTTTTGTTAATCCACCATCACCCTGTAACATGGCAGATAAAATTCCACCACCTCCACCACCTCCTTCTTCTTTGGGTGTTCCATTCCCTGAAGATGGAGATGTTCCATAGTTGCTGTTGTCGTCATCGCCACTACTACTGTTTGCCATATCACTGTCTTCTTGTCGTTTCTTTCGTTCGGCCTCCATCCGTGCACCGGGAGTTGTATTTAAGGAAATAGGTTGACTCCATGAAGCAATGGATGCTGGATCTACTGTAAGATTCGAATCTGGTTGATAGGATGTTGCAGAATCATCAAATCGAACGACACGCTTCCGGTGTAAACTATGAATACGACCATCACCAGCACTTCGGTAAGAAGCAGGTCCATCTAAAAATCGCCCTTGTAAATGAGAATCACGAAGAGACCCATAGGATGGAACAGATGAAGCTGGTAATACCAAGTGTCTGTTGTCGCTACCATTGTATGATGATTCTTGATATATTTCGCTAGTAGGTGCTGCCTGTTCAGTTAATTCCATGAGTGGTATGCTGTTGTTGTTTTCGAGTTAATGAAGCAAATAGTTGTGAAACCATTCAGAGAATAATGATAAAAGAAAGAACGAAGGGGAAATAAATATTTGTGAGTTTTTCTACACACACACACACAAAACACCAAAACACCCAGAGTCATTTTTTTTTAAATGCTGGATGAACAGGATAACGCTGTACAATACCGGAGAGAAAGAGAATTGCACATAAAATGTTCTATTTGAACACAATGTATTACGTACCTTCCTGCAAGATTGTCATCATTTGGTCCGTGCTTGGAACCCAGAAAGGGTGCACGGGGGGCTGGCATAGACCGTGCCATATTCTGGCTGCTTCCCCCATTGTTACTACTGCCGCTTAATTGTTGCTTTCGAGCGGACCAGCCTGATCGCTGTGGGCGCGAGGGTAGTGAACCTACAGTGATTTGTTGGTGGGAAACATGAAGTGCGTCCATGTCATTTTCTAATTGAGAAAGGTCTTCTTCATCACTTGAAGATGTGTCATCATCGCGTTCAGTGTGGAGACGACCGCTGTTGATTGCAATTGGGTTAGAGCGCACAGAAGGTTGCATCGTTGCCATAGGAGAAGTGCCACCACCCATGGAGGCAGCTAACCACGATGGTGAATGCTGTGCTGATCTCGCCAACGGTGAAGTTGACGGTGGTCTTGACATGGTGCTGTCTGGGACTAGAGAAAGAGGCTATTACTAATATAATATTATGTACTAGGAAACCTCTAGGATCCTGTTCCTTATGGTGTGATGGCAGTGGAGGTTTGATTGCTCGTATTGCTAAAGGATGATAAAGTCCTGTTCAAACGGTTTTCAAGGCTCTATTTTGGAAATAAGTAGTTAGTAAGTGGGAAACTCAAGAGTACCGTGTGTAGCTCTACCAGGTACACAACTTGAACCTACACTCCGTACAATTCTGCTTTCTGATAGAAGGGAAGTTTGGCAGTGTTATGCTTTTTTCTGCTTTTTCTTCCCCTTTTTCGTCGAGAGGGAATGCTCGCCTTGGAAACGGGACCCATCTTGCTCTGTTGGCGGGGCTTGGTGCGCGCATTCTTTCCTTGTAAAGGACGTACCTGGTACTTGTAATTGAATTGGACCGATGTACCATAATAGGATTGATAAAAAGAACTTACCTGGTACTGCAACCAATGTACGTACTATACTGTAGGGTAGAAATTTTTATCGAATGTTCTGCTCTACTACCAGGTACCCTGGTACAGGTACTTTTTGTTGGAGTACCATAATGGGATTGAGCATTTATTTTTACCTATGACTATGTAAGAAGGACAAGTTTCAAATCTGGGAATGTGTCCAATACCTGTACATATGTAAACCCACTCATATGCTAAAGATACCAGTATTAGTGAGCACAGGATACTACCCCCACGTCAGCAAAAGGACCATTATTTTGCTTCTTCTTATGTTAAAAAAATTATATAAGAAAATTCCATTATACATTTATTTATATAATATTACATGTAAGACGAGTAGTTCACATTGTTTCCGTGTAGTCTGTACGTCGCAGTTTACAGGGTATCACGCCTGCGCCCTCCCCTTTTCGAGAAATCTCTTCCCAAAGTGAGGACGGACGGTCTGTTCACTGTTGAAACAAAACTTATTATACCTCTCCCGCATGCTGAGCCTGCAGCGCGCACGAATGCTATGCATGCAGTTGCTTTTCTTTTAAATGGGGAGATCTTGACGCAAGACGTCGACCAACACCCTAACAACAACAGAAAACAATCACTCTAGAGAGAGTGTCATTTTTGTATCGGCTACTTCCCCCAGGCCACTTTGATTGCTTGAGATAAAATTTATTCGCTGTGCTGAGCTGTGCAATATTGTCTTTCTTGTTAGTCATTAGTCACTGGCTGTTTTAAAAAAATATGACAGACAGCGCAGCGATAGAATCGACTCCTGCCAGTGTCCTCATTGGCAGTCAAACAGAGGATAAGCCTACTGAAGAGAAGAACACATTGGAGAATGATATGTCACCTCCGCCAACTTTTTCCAATGGTGACAACGAATATAATAAAAAAAGGCCAAAGGAAGAAAGTAGTAGTAATATTGACGATACAACCGACGTGCAACATCACAAACGTCCAAGAAATGAAGACACAACAAGTTCATCTCAACCTCTTGATATTTTGACGTCCACCAAACAAATAGATCAGAAGGACGAAGATGGAATAAAAAGTTCTACAATTGATGAAAACTATGAACACATTCAGCAACCAGATGAACAAGAAACTAACCGTGTAATGAAAGATTCTCTTGTTGTAGCGACAGCAACGACAACATCACAAAGTACAACAACTGGCGAAGATGGTCAATCTCCACTTTTGAATGGAAATGGTAAGAAAAGGCCAATACGACGGTGGAGGACGCATCAAATGGCAGAAGACTATGTTGATTTTGTAGGCAATGTTATGTACCCAGGTATTATAATGGGACCATATGGATACAATGCACCTCATGAAAATCAATATCCATTGGAACGTATAACATCATTGGGATACCTACAAAGTCCGTTACGGCGGCCTACTGTGATTGAAAAATGGAGTCCATATGAAATTGCCATGTTTGAAGCTGCATTATTTCAATACGGGAAATTATTTCATAAGATTCAAAAAGAAGTGTCAACAAAAACAACGAAAGATGTGGTTGAATTTTATTATGTATGGAAAAAGACAACACACTACCGTAAATGGAAAGATCAGTATGTACCAGGTATAGGCGATAGTTCTGATGAAGAAGAGAAAGAAGAGGCAGATAATGATACTGGTGGAAGACGGAGAGTCTAACAATAGAGGGGTGTACTTGTACATACACGATCGTGTCATACAATTCTCATACACATTAACAGCATTGGCAAACAAGGACAACATTTGCTTCATTCTATTTTTTAAATTATACGCATTCGCTAACCTCTCATTTCATCTTCTTGGTGATGACGCCAGAGAATTCTGATTATATAAAACAACTAGCTCTGTTGCAGTATCAATTTCTTTATTGGTTTTACATGCCATATCCATTCTGCTGCTCCATTGGTTGCCCAGTTTGTTCGTATGGCGATCCACTGTTCTGTCCGTATGATGAACCGGCATTGGAAGTCTCTCCTGATCCGTAATATGGGTCATATTGACTACTGGTACCAATATCCGATGTTGCCCCTCGTGCCTCGTGAAGTTCATCCCTGTAAGATTTGTACAAGCATTCGATGATAAGAATACTCAGATTCGAAAAAAAAATGATCCACAACATTTCACCAAACATCAGTACATCTTATTATAGGAAAAGTATACATGTACTTACCAGGAAACTTTAGTAAATGCTTGGCTTTGAAGGATGAAAAAGACACTATGTAGTGTATTGGCAATGTAAACTTCTCTCGGCGTGTACTTGGAGGGGGCTACCGTGAGACGTACAAAATTGAACAATATAATCATAACTTCTACAAATTTGTCAAGATTTAAAATTGCTTTCAGTCGTTTCTTAGCTGAATGTGACGGAGATGTTAAAGATGCAACACAACCTGCCAAGTTGGCAATAAATAGTACAATGAGAGGAATAACAGTGAGCAAACGACCAGGCCCCTTAAAAACTTGATCAGCAACTTCATACAGGTGCACGTCACGCCACATGAGAAGGAAGAATATGAGAGCTCTGGAACCCTTGGATACAGATGCCATCAGTTTGAATCGGCCATCTGCACCTCTTGGATTTGCAGCTTGTGCCGGTGTTTGTTGGGAATACATTTCCTGTTGTTGCCTTCTCCAAGCATCAACACGATCTTGTACGGTTTCTCGATCTCCAGGCATACCAGCAGGAGCTTCGCATTCTGCGAAATCATCTTGCGGAGCGTAAGAACTCCCTCCTCTATGAATGCTAATAACATTTTTTAAATCTGATCTTCTCATAGAGACTGATCCAAATCGTGATGCTAATGGTTGTCGTCGTGCAGATACTGCATACAGTGATCCTAACAAAGTCAACCCAATCCATAGTTGCAACATTGCAAACAATTGAATTAATGATTTCCGGCTCATATTTTTCAAGCTTTCAATATTGATCTGATTGCTATTTCGTAAAGAAGTTGCAGTCTTTTCGTGTTCTTCTGTCTAGGATTTTAACACCTTCCAGAACCAGTAATCTGATATCTACAAAAATAATGATGATGTGATGTGTGTGATGTTCTCTCGTTAACGTGCAGTCCGCCAGCAGTCGACACAATCTATCGGAGAGAATCTTGGCGTCGGAAGCAGACAAGCAAGCAAGGGCACTTCTTGCCTGGCTAGGACTAGGTCCTAGTGTGCGTAGGATTCTACGGTAGGACTACTCTCAGCCAAGAGCCAAAATCTGAAGATGATAGATGTGCACTCCCCCCATTGCTCCTTACCACGTGTCACTCCCTCATTCATACCCGTCCAGTCCCCCAGAACAAAAGACAAAAAGGGCTCAGCCACCCAAAAGGAGGGGGGGCTCGCCCCCATACGCCGCACCTCGACTCTTTCCTTCACCCCCAGTCCACAGTCTCCTACTTAACTCTCTACGGGAAACGACTCTTCTTTAACTCTACCTGGTACCTCGTTTAGAGGACAGATACGGTAGTCCTACACAATGTACCTAGGTACAGGTTCGTTACGAGAGTGAGAAGTTATGGAAAGACATCCTCATCTTTTTTGTCCGTTGCTTTTCAGAAATTCAGATCATGTGCATGATGTGGGATGTGTGAACACTGAACACCAGACAGGAACCAGGGAAAAGAAATTCTCAAGACGACAAGTCCACTACAGTACTACCGCCAAGGACATAATAAGACGCTCATTGTTCTGTATCGTTGTTGCAATAAGATAGTTTTGTCAGCACCCGTTGTAAGCAAAAGAGTAAAAATGAACGACGGAGAAACTATTGCACTCTTTGGTGGCAATAGTTCTACGGGTAAAGAATTGTTGAAATTGGCACTGGATGCTGGGTACAATATTAAAATGTTAATGCAAGATCCGACAGAAATAGAACTCGAAAATGAGAATCTTACAGTACTGAAAGGTGGCCTGGATGATGCTGAGCTTGTAGAAGAAGTAATATATGAAGCGAATTATGTAGTTTGCCTAGCAGCTGAGACTCTTCCGAAAAAAGAATACAAGGAAGGGTTTATGATTGATTTTGTAAAATTATTGTATCCAATTATGAATAAAGTATCTCCTAGCTTGTTCCTCTATCAGGTAAGTTTGTTGCATAGAAAATCTGTACAGAGGATTACTGAAAACATTTTGCCATATCACGTCGAATTCACAAGAGACTGAATGCTTACAATTTTCTTTGAAACGTGAAACGAACTGTCTCTGTAGGCATCATGGTTGTGTGCTGATGCTGATAAGAAAATTCCAGTTTTCTCCAATGTTACTAATAAAGCATCAAACCTCCTTTCGGGCGAGAACCTTCGTGTCAAAGATCACAACGCAGTAATTCAATTCATGGTAGAACAGTCAAGAAACGTTGATTTTCCATTCATGGTAACTCGACCAGGCATGAGGAAAAGAGGTCGAGCAAAGAAAAAGCTATTTGCTTCTAAATCGGTAAGAAAAAATCTGATGAAACTTCTCTTGTATGGTAAATTTTCACAAGCACATACATTTGTGTTCCTTCAAACATTCTAATTTTTTTTACTTTTGGGTGGTTTGTTCCTTATCGAAGCAACCTACGCCTTTTCCTTATACGCATGCGGATCTTGCAGAGTTTACGCTCGGTGCTCTAAAGACAGAAAAGCTCTATAACAGATTTCCGTATGTTGTCGGCGATGGATTCTGAAGCATATTTGCTGGACAACCTAGCTGCTTGTGAGTGTTTGGAAACCTAGACTATAATGTAACATATCTAATCTACTACATTTCCACTTTGTTACGTTTTGGTTCGAACATTTGAAATGCTCGTTATTTTCTTCTTTAATGAGCACGATGAGGATTGCTCTACCAAGTTCATATGTAGTCTGAATCGTAAACAAAGATCTCAAAATAAATAAACAATGTCACATGTTTGTCTCTTCAAGTGCGACTATATATTGTATCAATAAAATCATTGATATTATTCATCTTTTAATTTCTTGAAGACAACTGAACCCAGGCAAGCTCTCGTGTCAATTCATCTTCGCTTTGTCGATGATTCACTGGGAATGAATCAACGCCCTTCACGTCTACATCTGAGACACAGTTTGGAGAGCCCTGTGAAATTTTTGAGTTTTCACAACTGGGAGATTCTGGAGGGCTATTCACAAATGAAACCACATGCTGATGGCTGTGTTCATCACCAGGAGATCCAGTACTGAGAGCCATAAAAACTTCTGAAGAGCTTGCAGTGGTATTGTTGAAGATAAGTTCCTCTTCTTCCTCTTCTTCCTCTTCTTTCATGGAATCCCTATACTTCATTTCATAATCATCACTCTGATTGTGATTCTCAGATGATAAGCTTTCATCGTCGGAAGAAGATGAACTCGAAGCATCTAACACTGAGCTTGAATAGGATTTGTTTACAATATCTGGCGAATAAGCTTGACTAGGTACTGATTCCTCTTTTCCCTCGCTTATTGGAGCCATCATGTTGTTGTCCGCGCTTACAATTTCGTCAGGAATACTCTCCAGACCTTCAAAAATTGAACTTTCTGCACTTTCGGCGGCAATCGACTTGTTGGCACCTCTTGTGGGGGACATGGAAGTATTCTTTTGAAGAAAACACCCAAGCCTGATTCCAGTACCTTCTGATGATTTGCGGTTGTCCTTGTTATTTTGAAGCAGAGTAGATTGCTCTTCATCCGGGAAGGAAGCAACAAAAGCCTTTTCCGCGGAAAGCTCGCCAAGGATGTCGCCTGTGGATCTGGATATTTGAGCATTGCCTGTAGGATGAAAGTGCGAATCTTGAGAACTATCTACCTCCGCTAGAAAGACTGTTTTGCTAACACTACGGCGAATACTTTCCCCTCTACTGAGGCTTCTAGATCTCCTCGACTTTGACGAACGAAAGGACTTAAGTGTACCTCTTGAAATATTTGAACGAGTACTCGAGAGATGGGATTGCCCACTTGAAAAATTGGAAACTGAGCTTGAAAAATTGGACTGACTGCAGCTACCGTCTGTTGTCGTACTACACTTTGTAGAAGCAGAGCTGTTTTGACGTTGTTTCGTTGACTGAGGTTTTACCAAGCGACTTTTTGAAACATTGGTGATACCGAAGTCCAGACTGGTCGGCCATGGTTTGGTGTCAAAAGTGCTTTCAAAGTCTGAGGTTTCAAAGTCTAATGAGTTTTCGATCTCTTTGTTAACATTCCCCTCTCCAATTTCGTTAAATTCAACGTCACTGAAAATGCAGGGCAGTGATGGTTCTTGTTTTTCTTGGCGCTTTTGTTGCCGAAGTTTGGAGCGTCCCAAAGTTTCATTCAGTTTGCCACCGAAAATTTCAGATGAATACGAGTAAAGTTCACCTCGAGGATTTGATGATACTGGAGCTGGGGATGATTTGCCCAAAGTATCTTTTGATGAAAAGTGTTCAACTGGCAAAGATGGTGGTGGAGAATAACAATTTCCTTCAGCTCCATGAATTGACTGGGAAGTTAACAACAGTTTTGCATCAACATCATCAGTTTTGGATGCTCTATCATGTTTTCGCCGTGATGAGGTTTTGTTTCTCAACAAGTTTGAAAAGAACTTGGGCATGGTTTCTTTACGTGCTGTCTTGACCTGCCGTTCAGTTTTGTTCAAGCTCACAGTAACCAACTGTTGGTTGTAGCTTTGTTGCATGATCAACCCAGAAGGCTATTTTTGTTGGCCTCTGTAATAAACTATCTCGTTTTCTTTACAAGACCTCAGCTCTACAACCTAAAACGTAATATGAAGACTATGATTGTGAATTCGACAGAAACAAGATCGATTTCCAAAAAAATTTCACCAATTTTTGGCATGCTACGATATCACCGGTAAATTGGCGTTACGGCTACATATTGTTGGCGATTGGCTTTTACATAGAAGTATACAAAACGTATAAAAGTATATATTTCCGTTGAGAATGTAAAATATTTCGAAAATTTACTACCGGATTTCGCTCATTTAGTTGCAGCGTGCGAAAATAATTGCATTTAATATCACGGAGTGACGTAATGACATTGATTAAAAACATATTTCAAATAGGGAACATATCGGCATTTCCGGGGGAAATGTCTCGGCCTGCTCGGAACTTTCCTGGCAGTTCAATGTATGATGTTTGTCCTACCAGACTTTATATAATTTCAAAATTAGATACTTTGTTTTCATAATCACCTTTTCTATACGAGAATTAATGTAAAATCGATAAAATATTCCATGTGCATCGGGAGATTTCCGTTAATTACAGGACGATCTACTAGAAGATGTTTTTATTGTTGTCGATTTGGGACAGAAACCAACCGCCCTCCGCAGAAGAAAATGCACCAGGTATTATACTTTACCTGGTACTTTCAATAAGGTCCTAGTACTTTTTAGGAGATATCATAGGCAAGGACGACCTACGAGGTATCTCAGTTAGTATCGAGCATATGATATGGTACGTAGGGTAAAATTATGTACCAGCAGGCACACTAGTTTCGGTTTTCAAGTATTCAAAAAAATTACGGTAATGGTACCAGATACCTGGTACTAGTAGAGTACTGTCTGAACTTACCAGGTAGACCAGAATAATGTGACAGAAGCTACTATCAAAGTACCGGTACTTTGATATATCAATTTGAGGTTTGAATTATACCAGGTGCCTGTACTTTTGAATCAACATATACTTACGTGTACTTGATAAGTTACCGTTAGGGCAAGGATACTACTGAGAAAATGGAGAGTTCTTCTTATGGTAGGTCCGATACCTGGTACCTGTATACAAGTCATTTACTTGGACCTTCTAGGACTCAATGTGTCTAGTCCTATTAAAGGTGCAGTACCAGACAGTGTACCAGGTACCTTAAACCGACGTTACCTGGTAGGACCTTTGATTTAAAGTCCATGTGTTGCAAGGTACCTGGTATAATACGTGTATTAGAACGAAGTTAGTAAATTGGGCAACATACCCTGGTACAGTTATTAATACAGGTAGTCCAACTAGGACTAGCAGGCAGGTAGTGCACTATGCTGACAACAATTGTGAAAAGTGATAGGGAAAATATTGAAAATGAAGTAGAGTTTGTTAGAGTGAATAAATTATGAGCTATTTTAGACTTTTACTAAAAATACCCGACAATCCACCAATTCGTCTTCGCGACCCAATTGCAGTACGGGATCCTACGGCGGATCTACTTAGAGTTCGGTTTCCAATGGAGTTCGGTTTTAACATGTGAACCGAACTCCCCGAGGCAGCCAATTAGAAGGTGCCGAGTCGGCACATCACCGTATTCTGTTGTGACGCATCGTGTTCCTGCTGCAGAGTGGAATTCAATACGCTTTGCTCGTGATGTCAGTGTTCACATGAATGCTGTGCGTCACTGCGCGTTCGCGTCTGTCAGAACGATGATGTCATCATGTCATCATGTCTGTCCGTGTGATGACATCATCATGTCATCACGCCTGTCTGGTCCTTGGCGTCATTGCATCACGGTCCGTCCGTACTATGGTTGATTGACATATCGCACGAGTCTTGCGACTCGCCTACTGCACTCGCCCCCATGTCCAGCAATCTAGTACGTAGGATGTTTATGCGGCAGCGGCAGCATGATTGAGTCTGTCGAGTACTGGTCCGCTTTGTAACGTTACGGTACCATTGCAGTGTACTTGACAAATGATGAATGCTCCATCACGTGGTTGTTCGTATTTACGCGGGTTGGACTTATTGTTTTCTAGTAGGGCCTTGTCTCCTACTTCCAATGGTGTTCGATTCTCTTAGCGCTTTCATGCTGATTGTTACTAGCTATTCTAGCTTGTTTCCTACTATGTATGTGT
>WKLE02002055.1:10338-27089 GCA_014885115.2 Asterionellopsis glacialis | reverse complement strand
GGGTCTGATCCAGTCCTATGTTCGCTCTCTCATTCGTGTCGTGTTCGTCACGGGACTCACGACAATCGACCTGTAACAGTCGTCTTGATGAGAACCACAATTTGATAAGTTGAAGGATGTTTGGCAAAACGGGCCAAGAACAAGGGGAGACAAGAGAAAGAGGAAGGATGGTAAAGAAACCAAAAGGCATGCTGCAAATATTGTGGGGATGCAGATGCGCTGATGTGTCGAAATTGATGGTCTGCGCAATGGAGAGGAAAGTCGTCCACGGTAATTCAGTTCAAAAATTCAGCCTTGGGTTGTTGATGTCTCCCTTTTCGACTTTGTAAATCAAGATTGAATTCTGCGAAAGATATGGGTGTGATACTTTGAGATAGGAGAGAGCATCGAATACTGCAAAGTGGGGCTTGTGGTAACTGACAATATCGTTTACTACCAATGGCAGAAAAGAATGGAAAAACAACATTCCGCAGCAGTGCTAAAAAGTAGTGTATTGGGAGAGACATAATACAGTAACAGCAAAAAGAGTACTCATATTCTCAAGACACGCACAACAACTTATGCTAGCATTCTTTGTACTGAAACTCGACATTGAAGTGGATGAAATCTAAATTCAATGGGAACAAAAGCAACAGCAATAACAAATAAAAAGATGATCAATTTTTAAAGCACATCGTTATACAGTAGATTTTGAAAGAAAAATTGTCTTGATTGTGATCAAACTTACAGTAGATAATGGTGGGGAAGAGGAATCATCACCATCTGTATTTCCTGGTTGATGAGGCATACGGTATAGATTCGTCATTGGCCGGGGCGTCTGTTGAAAAGAATTTGACTTGATTCTATGGATTTGTCCTTTTTATGATTCTATGGATTTGTCCTTTTATGTCTACTGTAATATATTCTAGGTTTTTCCAAGGTGTAATAACAACTCCAACCATTAATTTCATATTTTGGTACCTCATGTCTAGGCATGGGCTAAGGAACCATATCAACTGAAATTCTAAATCTGGATCAACTACGTAAATATGGTTGTTTCTACTGAATTAGGACTTAGACATAGCAGTGTGACATAATCTATTGTACCCTGAAATGATCGCGGGCGAATGCTCTCGCTCACCATTTATTTTTACATTCCTCTGATTAAAAATGCCAACGCTCTACAAGAAGTTCTTGGTTTGGCAAGTCCGGGTTTTATGGGAACTCTACCTTCCGAAATTTGTGATGTCCTAATTTATTTGGAGAGTGGTATTTTGGTAGATTGTAACACAGTCGGGAAGAATTGCCCTTGTTTTGATTGCTAATTAATAGCGAGACCAGTGTTTACTGCACTGGGAGCTAATGATACCGGCTGTATACCCACTAGGTTGAGGAAAGACCACGAATTGAAAGCTACGATATGAAATCTGGGGAAAGTTATTTGTTCGGTGACATAAAATCTTTTGTTTTTAAAACTGGATTCATCTCTTTCTTTATTCTACTTTGTTATTTCTCTTTGCGTTACTGTAAAACAATGTATTCAGTAAGGTCGTACGACTTGCAGCAATTTGTACCATATAAATGTATGTTCACAATATCCTTCATTTCATACCAATATTGGATACAGCCAAGCAGTCCCCTCTCCCAACAAAAATTTTATCTTATTTTTTTTCTTTAGTTTTTCTTGGATTCAAGTTCAGCAATTTCCTTCTTGTAACCATCCATTTCAGATAAGTGGTCTTCCTGCATCTTTCGGATCTTAGCTTCGAGTTCAACAACCTTCTTAAGAAGCTCTTTATTCATTTCTTCACCTGTTCCACCCCCCTTTTTCATTTCTTCTTTTAGATTTTTCTTTTCCAATTCTGATTGTGCCAAATTGCGTTGAATGTTTTCTGCAACCTTATTCTCACCTGTTGATTTGGCTTCTAATTCAGCTTTGAGTTTGGCAATGGCTACCTTATGTTCAGCTCTGTCTTGCAAAGCCTTTTTTTTGAGTGCCTGGAAGAGTTGTTCGAGTTTACTGATACGTTCCTTCAGCTCATCTTGCCTCCATTTACCCTTTTGAATCTTATGTCCAAGGTAAGCCAAGCAACAAACGATTGTAAACATGGACCACCGTCTGCCGTCCGACCAATATGTCACTCCTACGGCAACTCCCGCAGCAACTAGAGAAGGGGGAACTGGCAAGTTACTTTTGTCATCATCGGATGGAGGCATACTTGATTAGATACGAAGATCACGTGGTGTAAGCAGCGATGAGTTACCGTTTTAGGTGTTATGAACTCTAGAGCACAGGGTTTTGGAGTCTGTGTATTGCCCAGGTTTTCAACAAAGTGGTGTTAGTCCGGCTGCCAAGAAAAGAGATCTTGGAGATTTTTTGAGGACAAGGATATCGCAGGATGTGTGTCCCAACCGAGCTCTCTTTAGGACGGAATCCTATGGTACTGATGGCTGTAGGTTCTACCCTACCTGGTAGGTGACTCTAGAGAGGTTGTATTCCTGCCGTCAGAAACCAACGAAAACAAAAATAATTAATTATTTTACAGCAACCGTGATATCTCTCTGCTACTCTCCGGAATTTTTTCCATTTTTTTCATAGTGCCGACCGGTAGCATTTAGGTCCTTATCTTACATCTTCTACCACTATATATATATTCTACCCTAACCGTGTACTGTCACATAAAAAAAACATACCAGATACCTGTACCAGTTACTCCAAACAGAGTCAAGTCCAGTCAGTATTGTACCAGGTAGGACCTACATCGCTGCTCATAATGGCCTTCTGCTCACCGATCTCTAGAGAGAGTCTCTATCTAGAGAGAGGAGTAAATAGGAAAAAGCCTTACCAGGTATTCTTCAAATGTTCCGACTGCATAATAAAAATACTGAAGGTACATATCCCTCTTTCTCCTATACTAGAATACTGTAGTGTAATTCACTCTTATTCAAATATATTAAAGAAGATAAAGAAAAGACATCCGGTACTGATACTACCTGGTTCCCTTTACATTGAGGAACAAGAGCATGAAAATGGTAACTGTACAGGTACAGTAATAGCAGTTCTACGCGGTAGGTAGTCAGCGGGAGGGAGAAACAATAAATATACTGTAAAGATGTTCGTCGTCATTCCTAAACCACCTTTTAATAATTTGTCTGATGTATTTACTAACTGTCTACATAATGTTTAGTTCATCATAGCTCATACTTTTATAGGACCTTCAAGGTGGTACCTCGGCGTCTTGCGCCATTCAAATCACTCCCCATAAGAACTATTTTTCCAACACCCTGGAGACCTATTCTCGAATTTTCGATGTTGAGTCCCCCTCCCCAAACCCTGAAATGATCCAATTCTTCTTATCTACTTGCAACATGCACCAATCCTTTTCACATGTCAATAAGTTGTAGTTTGAATAATGCTCAAAATTCCTTTTTTTTAAATCAGGATATATAAAAATTCTGCAGAGTGGGGAGCAGAAGTTCTTCAAATGCCACCAAAAACAGCAAAAACAATATGCAGTAATACATTTGACATCAATAACAGTAGCCACCAATTTCCATAGACAAATAAACAAGAGTAGTCTAGTTACAGTGGTTGAGGAGATGGGGATGACAAAATGTTAATGAATCATTGAAGAAGGTGTAGATATGAAGCAGGTGTCAGTACTAGTGCCAATTTCTATAAAAAAATGCACCAGCAGCACTTTACTTATTTTGTTGGTACAGTCATAGACATAAAGGTTCTCTAAAGATTATAATAGTTCCCCCCCCATGTGATAAGAGCAATAAGTACAGAAAAAGTTCTGTTGGGTGGAGGGGCAGAGGAAGCTCTATACTTGACAGAGCTTGTACTCTCCTCCTGATTATTCTCCTATATCATATGATATTTTAATATTTCATTACTAGAGGAGGTTTTGAACAACAAAAAGAACTTCTAGGCACATTTTTCTGACTGGCAAAGAAGCAAAGCAAAAGACACAACTTTTATTTTGCTCTCTTGGAAAAGAATCATGTCAATGATGGGGCACCAGATACAAATAAGGTCAATTATTGTAAGGGTTCTTATACTGTATTCTTCTGAAGAAGTTCCAGCTGAAATGCAGAGTGTCTCGCCCTGTTCCACAAATTGAATATAGTCCTCAACTGGACCTCCCAATCACACATCATGCAGGTGCAAGGACATTTTTATATCTAGTAGTCCTCTATTTGATAACATGGTGGTTTATGTGTGTGTTTGATACATGATGGTCTATGTTTTTGATACAGGGATGGATGATGTTCTGGTGTTTTTTGAAAAATATCATGAAGGCCTCTTCTAGATGTACGAGCTCCGACTAGCGCAGACTCTGATCCCCCCCCTCTTGGCTCTTGACAGGTCTTGGCTGGATCACGCGCACATTTTGGCGGAAAGTTGCTGTCCTCTACTGTGGTAACAATGACGTTCACTTTACCGCTGGCCGCCAGCTCATTCTTTCCTAAGACAACAATTTTCTTTCCGTTCCTAAAGATGACAATCTTCGTAAGACAATAAGTCACTAGTGGGATGTATTTAGTGTGACTTTTTATATATGTAATTGGTTGATTGTTGATTATCATTGATCTGGAACATTCCCCTAGTGTTGCTACGTGATGTGATGTTCTATCTCGCCCAACACTTTTGCAAAGGGTTAAATCTGCATTTCTGTTGATGTTTGGTAGTCTTGCGGATAATAATTATATCCGTCCCTTCTAAGATGACAATAAGCGATCTATTCTAAGGCAGATTGTTAGGTTTTTGGCCATGGCGGCGGTGCCATTTGGTCGACCAGTTTGAATTTCCTGATTTTCCCGCCGTAGAATACTGTCACTTTGACATTTGAAAATAGGTCATGAGCTCACTTTTGTGTGGAGTTTCTCGCGTAAAATTTTTTTGTGTTGAAATGCACGAGAAGGGGGGGTGCAGAATCTGCACTAGTCGGAGCTCGTACGAGTACTGTAGTGGCAGTCATTTCAAAACAACAGCATTGTACCGGTACATATCGACAAAGTACCAGGTACGACAGGTACCGTAACAGGTAGGACGATTTACTCGTAAAATGTTCTGGAATGTCTTCTAGTCTGGATGTGGTTTTACTCGCCGGCGGATACCGTGCGAGCTCCTATATTTGTTTATCGCAGGTTCTACTGTCTGTCTACCTTGGTTTTCATACGTCTTTTTGGTACCAATTTAAATGATGGGATTTTACCGTTGGAGTCGTGAAATAGACTTGATAGTCTAAAGTAATAAATTCATCATATTGTTTTTACTGATAATTTTTGTGTGTTCATAAGACTCCCTTATAATAAGTATAAGTATCTTAATAAACGAATACAGGATGTTGATTTTCCTCAGTAATCCTAAAAAATAAAACCCCAGGCAACTGTGGTACATTTATCATTTTTAATATGTAAAAAGACGTTTATTGGACGTTTCAAAATTTTAAAAGCATATTCTGTGCCTAAAAAAGAATTTCACCAGTTATTTTTTCATACATGATTTCGCTACTTCTCGCTAAAAAAAGAATTGCATTGGCGAATGATTCGTAAACAAGATTGGTTTTCTCTTGCTTTTCCTGCTTCCTCGGATGAGGACACTAGAGGACTAGCTCCTTTGAGGACTACTTTTTTACAGTACAAAAAAACTTGTCCCATATAATTTTGTCATTACCAATTTATCTCGAGTGGGTTCGCCGAGGAATACTTGCCCAACCCAAAACGACAACATCATGTCGGGGAATGACAACAAGAGCAACGTTCCTAAGGAATGGCTCTTACCGTTCAATTCAACGTCAAAGTCGAGTGAACAAATAGGTTCAAGCAGCTGGGATGGAAGTTGCGAACCTTCTCCTCAGGTATCCTTGGCAGAAAGTTGTAGTTTTGAAGGAAGCACTCGTGATCATAAGTTGGAGACCATCGGAGAATTAACTAGTTCTGCAGAAGGAGCACTACCACCACCATCAAGTATAACAGCAAAGAAATCTCCAGCAGAAGCAAATCCATGGGCAATATCTCCTGATGCGTCACTAGATCAAGATGACAGTCAAATATCTTTAAAGAGCTTTGGATCCTTCCCCAAATCGACAACAAGCGTTTCTGATACAAAACAAGAAACAAATGCTAGTACGACAACAAGTGTTTCTGAGGCAAATCAAGAAACAGATGCTTCCACAACAAGCGTTTCTGACACAAAACAAGAAACAAATGCTACCGCTCATCCAGCAGTGACGACATGTGCTCCTTCACCAGAGGAACCTGTTGCCCCTACTGAAGCTCCGACTAGCACAGTTGAGACTACTGTAGTGGTTGTACCTGCGAGTTCCACAGAACAACCTACCATGACGCAAGAAGCAGTAGCTCCTGCTCCTTCGGCAACTGACAGTGCTGAACCTTCAAACAATCACGTGAAAGCTATGATAGATGCAGCAAATGCTTTCATGACTCAGACTGCTGACTCCATGAAAACCGAAGAAGACAGGAAAATCAGTAGATTTAGTTCCGAAAGGACAGAAGACATCAGAATTAGCAGGTTTAGCTCCGAACCGTCAGAGAAATTAAAGGTAGAGGTGTCTGAAGATGAAGAGGAACAACAAGTAGGTGGACCATTATGGTTGGCAGCTGTAAGGTCAGTAGAAGATCGACCTCTGTCACCCGGTGCACCAGGCACAACGTACGCACTTCAAATTGACGCAACCTGCGAAACTTCTGAATTTGATACGGAGGATGAAGAGGCATACATCTTTACTGCAAATCTTGCTAGGAAACGTGTCCGAGCAGTACAATTACTTGCTTTTGGTGTTGTTGGATTTGTGCTTGGATTTTGTGGATCTGTCTTGGTAATGTCATCTTGTCATTTCGTAACAGCCGCAACGCATGTAGGTGATGGATATGATGTTGGTAATGTTTTCGATTTGCACTATGGACTATGGAAGTATTCTCCATTAGATAGTGCATTCAATAATTATGCCTACTGTACCTCGTATGATGAAAAGCATACATCCTATACACCATGGATATCTCGGATTGGTGGCAGTGTTGCCTTGGCATTGGCAACGTATTCACTGTCTGTCCTATGGATCTATCTATTTCGTGGTTCAGCTACCTACGCTACTTGGAAGGCTGCTGTTATATTCCTTGTAGTGGCAGGTTTGGGCCAAGCTTCTACACTTTGGGTTTTGTTGGATGATGTTTGTTCATTGAGTGAAGGATGCCGATTGTCTGCGATTGGGTATCTTTCCGGTATTATTTCACTGTTTTGGTTCATCCTGGCAGCAGAAATGCAGGTGAATATGCCTGTATCATTTTATGTGGACACTGTGACTGGCACAGGAGAAAACATTGTTGGTGGTTTGGATGCAGAGGATTTGAAAGAAAGTGCGAAATCCTATATAACTCGTCCCATGAAGGATAGCTACAAGACTGGTGGTACTAGGCTTCCTTCTCTCAATGAATTACGTCGTAAAAAACGTAGCACACCATCTGTTGCCTCCATGTCCAGAAAATCAAGTGCCAAGGGAAGTTACAAGTCTCCTTCTTTTAATATCGTGTAAACAAAAAAAAATGAACGCATCCATCGGACTTGTGGTACTACAACGAGCAACTTTCATTGCTTGGGCTATCGAGTTAAACAAGAATGAATACAGTGGACCGAGAAATCATGCTCGTGTCTAGTAGTAATTTCTCCCCATGACTAAGATTATTATTGCGTAGCGTAGGATTAGCTATCTTCCAGAGCCAAAAAAAATCTTGTGCTCTAAATTAAAGATTTCGTCATTAATTAAATAACAGATTCATATCACACACAATTTTTAGACATTGCAAAGGTTGATTCATGAGGGGGGATGTTTGTGACTCTGAGGGACTTTCACAGTATGTCTTTATGTAGCTCGTTCCTTGGACAATATTTTTGCTTTGCGTTGAATATGAATCTTGCCTCACCGAACCTCCTCCACGTTTACAATGTCATGCGAATTCTAATTATATAATTTTTGGATGGACAGCTATCCTAATAAGATATATTCAGGACATTTAGAGAGTTTCGTTTATTTTTGGGGGGAGATGCATCTTCTTTTGCACATGAGAATAGATACAGTAAACAAGAAATTTCGTTTCATGTGTTTGTTGAGTGTTTCGTCTTTCGGGGTTCAAAATTTGTCATGTAGTGTCAGACTGGAGTAGGGAATTCGATTGCACACTACTTTCTGCACCATCACTAACTGCTCTTGTATCAACATTTTTGGGTGCCATCGAGGGGCGGACGACTCTCTTATTGTGATTAGAGTATGCGATCACATCCTAAAACAATTACTTTATTGTTTCATGTGTTTTTAGAGCTAGAGTGTCAACAAATTTTGCGCCTGCGTTCCAGGTTTTGACGGACCTTCTATTGTGATGTTGCGTATGTGTGAGAACGCAATATTTTTAAACACCCAGGAAAAGAAATTTTTATAAAATATTTGGAATTTTGTAGGGCCTCATAATTGGGTTTGTCTTTTCCATGGTTCACATTGTTTTTGCCCGACCGTTGCGTTTGGAAGTGTACAGTGTACCAGGACTTTGAATGTACTGTACCTGTAGGCCTGTCTGTACACTCAGTAGTCTATGACGTTAGTGGAATGAATTTTTAATCGTGGCATTTTGGTATTAGGAATAGTATTTAATGTAGAAACGCATGCACGGTCGGCATACGAGTTGGACTGTAGAATTTAGGCGATGCCTCCAAAACTGAACGGAAAACCTTCGTGATGTGCAGGGGTCCCGTCAAAGAGGTCTTTGCCGTTTTGAAGCTTCTTCGCCCCTCTCCTCGCGCCTTCACAAATCTTCTTTCTCTCTAGTAGAAAGGCGAGAAAGGACTAGCTGAGTCCTCTAGCTAATCTCTAGTGGAGACTTTTTTGTGTTCGCATTGCGAATTGTATTTCATTACGAGAGATACAATTTATGTTGACTCTTTGTTTTTCCTTCAGAACCTCTTCACTTCCAATCATTGCTGACCATCATTCTTTCTACTTTACAAAGATAAAGTTTGTTCTAATTTCATAACCTGAAGAAAGATAATAATAATATATGCAAATCACAGCATTCTCATTCCATGAAACGAAATTGAAAAATGGGTTTCTTTGCAAAATTATTTCGAAAAAAGCGTCGCAGTACGAAAAAAAATAAAAAGAAAAACAACCAAAATGATAATCTTTGTGATGATCTCATTACAATGAATCAAAATGATACGAATGAGAATGATAAAATCCAAGAACTGGAAGAAGAATGGCGTCAAAAAGTCACACAAGCCAATCAAGAATTAGAATATACGAAATCACAAAGTGTCCATCGCGAACGTGAACTTGTGAGTGAATTACAATCTCTCAAAGAAAAACATGAACAGTTCTTGTTGGAACAAGAACGAAAGCAGAAACAGCAAGAACAAGATTTGTTGGAAGAACAACAAAAACAAAAACAAAAAGAAGAAGAAGAAGAAGAAAAGGAAAAAGAAGGCCAAAAGGTACAACGAGCTGTAGAGGAAGCACGTAAAACATGGAAGGAAGAACACGCAAATGAGATTGATGAATTACTTATTCAATTAGATTTGGTGGAAGATGAACATCGTGAGGAAATGGAGCGTTTAAAGGTAGAAAAGGAAGAAGCTGTTTCCAAGGTATTACTAAACCAATCACAAGAAAGTACTGCTAGCAGTAACAAGAATAGTATTGTAGATACAGAAGAAAGACAAAGAATAGACTCTCCCAACAACAAAAATGCCGTTAGTGCTACAAAATATTTAGAGACCAAGGTAGCTCTGGAAACGGCACAAAGAGAATGTACACGATTATCCGAACAATTGGCAGAAACCATATTGGCACACGAACGTGTCCTTGTCAAGGAACGACGTGAACATGCAGATACATGTCAACGGATCAAGAAAAAAATGATCAAGGCAGCCGAAGAACAATTTAGCCGTGCCAATGAAATATACGATAAGTTGAAGAAAGAGTACGAAACCCTGAAAATGAAGAATGATGCACTTGAACAGGATGAATTACCCAAATTGAAACAACAAGTTGAATATTCCATGACGAACCAACTTTCGAAAGATGCCGAAAATAAAGAAAATGTAGCACAACTGAAAATTGGTAAGTGTGAACTGTATGCTATAGTACTTCAACTTCAACTTTTATTGGCAGCACGGAGGCGGCACCCTCTCGATTGTCTAAAGACTCAACCCTTTCCTTTTTTCTATTTATGATTCGTAGATCTTGCCAATGCTGAAACATCACTTGCAAAAGCTACACGGGAATATGGTTCTGAAATGGAATTGTGGGGAATTACAAAACAAAATTTATTGGAAAGATTACAACTTGCTGAAATGAATTGTGCAGCAGCACACCAAAGTTTAGCAACATTACACAAGGAAAAAGAAGAGTTACAATATGAGTTGGATGATACGAAGAATGTATGTGAAGAACTAATGACCCTGGCAGAGAGTGCTTATACTAGTCCCAACAATAAAAAAAGTAACAAGAGTAACAGCGAGCACGCTAGCACTCTTACTGGTGGGCACCACCACGAAGTAGCCGTAGTCTCACCGACAGCAGCAGGTTACCACCACCACCAGCAGCACACGATCAAACACCAGCCAGTTATGATTGAATAAGAGGAAAAAAAACAAGATTTTGATACAGAAATAAAGTTGGATTTTTATAATACCTATAGAAAAGCAGTTTGTACTTGGTATCTATATATTCTTTCTCTTTTCTTTATCACACAAAACTCAGCAAATGATACCATAGGTAGACATCTTCACCCTGCGTTTGTGTAATTTGTTTTAAAATATGGGTTGCCTGCACACACTGTCGGACAAAAAGGAAATCGAAGTAGATGGCCTAACAGATGCAAGGACATGGGAAATATAGAAGATACTTTTGAAACGCATTCTTACTAGAGAGTGAAACTTAAGATGCCATGCCCTCTACAGTTCAATCTTACACCGGAGGTTATGCAAGTTATTTTTCTCTTTCCTCTCTTGTATCTGAATGAAGATTGAAAGTAACACATGTCATTCATTTTTCACTTAAATGTCTCGGATGTGGAAAAGAGAGAACACAAACTTCAATATTCAATGTATACACAAACAAATGCCAAATAGACAACGGAGCTTGTAGACACGTCTGCTAGTAAAAAGATGAAGTATTCATCTCTATTTTATGGATCATTATTATATTGTAATGTTTGATTTTGATTTTTTAAGTTCGGTTCCTCAAAGAAACAAGAACAAGAAGAAGCCATCATTATCGCTGTTGTTCAGATAAGGTACGCTCTCAACAAACCTTTTTTCTTTAGGCAAGTTCCACTGTAGCTCCTACTGCTTCTAATTTGGCCTTGAGTTCTTCAGCTTCTTCCTTTTTAAGTTCCTTTTTCAAAACCTTGGGTGCACCTTCTACCATTTCCTTGGCTTCTTTCAATCCTAATCCTGTCATGGCACGTACTTCCTTGATGACCTTGATTTTGGCCTTGGCATCAAATCCAGTTAATTTTAAATCAAAGGCTGTCTTTTCCTCCTTGGGTGCTTCCTCGGCAGCAGCAGCAGCACCACCAGCTCCTCCTCCGCCTCCTCCACCACCACTACCACCGGCAGCCATATTGGCAAGATCCGCATCGGTCAATGTAATACCCATTATTTGATTTCATATTTCTGCTAATAAATGAATTTCTACTAAATCTAAATATACAATACGATCAAAAAAGTTCTGTCGACCAAATGGAAGTAAAGTAGAACAATAATATGACACTGAAAAATTAAATCTTTCTCCCGTGAGTCAAACTGCGAGATATGACAATATAAAAGTTCACGCCTTTTTCCAATCTTTAAATTATAATACCACATATAGTTTTGTAAACATAGAGATCTTTCTTAACTTAATTTTTACGAAATGTCTGTATAAAATATTCAGAGAGATAGAGAGAGCAGATCATTCAATATTCTCCATCCAAGTAGTTTAGACTTTTGATGTGCATATAGTACGTATTCTATTGGTCAAGACGACAAGGAATATTGACACCTATCTTTCTTTTTTTCCATCATAATCTTGGTTCAACACCCCAATGCACCGTCAAATCCTATGAAATGAACTTAGATTTTACTATTCATGGTAGGTTCAGGTTGTTTGGCACCATTGAGAGGTGATACCTTAGCACCTGAAACTTGAGGTGACAATCCCCAGGCACCCATGGTTACTAATTCTTCAGCAGCGGTCGGATGGATAGCAATACAACTATCTAAATCTGCCTTGGTAGCACCCATCTTCATGGCAACTCCGAATCCCTGTAACATTTCATCAGCAGACATGCCCAAGATATGGATCCCTACCACTAATTCATTCGATCCGGCCGTGATTAGTTTCATCATGGTTTTAGGTTTGTCATCCGGATCATCTACATCAAAGATACTATAAAACATATTGGCAAATGTAGATTTATAAATCTTGACATTGTCTTTTCCGTATTTACTGATTGCCTTAGGTTCGGTTAATCCACAAGTTCCAATAGGGGGATGTGAAAATACAACTGTAGGGACATTTTCATACGACACCTTGGTTGCCATCGTGGACCCTTCACTACTACTACCGACATTTGCACCATACAAACGATCAGCTAAACGACGTCCAGCTGCAATAGCCATGGGTGTTAATTCGACAGCACCACATACATCTCCCAAGGCATAAATGTCAGGATTGGAGGTATTGGAATATTCATCAACTTGAATATGGTTTTTCGGTCCAAGTTTGACATTTACCGAATCTAATTGTAAACTTTCGACATTGGGTATACGTCCAGGTGCCATGAGTACTACATTGGCACCATAAATGACATCTCCATTGACAAGTTCTACCGTTTTCTTTGTAAAATCATTGGCACCACCGGTGGCACCTTCAGCTTCGGGTATGACCTTGGCCACACCATTGGTATGACGATGAATGTGAATACCATTCTTGGTCATTTGTTTATCCAAGGCTTGCGCAATGTCTGGATCAAAGTCCCGTAATGCCATACCCTTACGTACGACTAAATGGACTTCACATCCCAAGGCATTCATCACACCTGCCAATTCCACAGCAATATATCCTGCACCTACCACCACGACAACGTCCGGTAATTGTTCCAATTCAAAAAATCCATCGGAATTAATGGTATGTTCGGCAACACCTTCTCCACCAGGACACATGGGACGTCCACCTGTCGCAATCAATATTTTCGATGCTGTTATAGTTTGAGTTGTACTTTCACCACTACCCTCTGCTGTTGATGTTACTTGAAGGGTGTGATCATCTACAAAGGCAGCATCGCCTTGAATATGCGTGACACCTGCTGTTTCAAATCCCCGTGCATAAATACCATTCAAACGAGCAATCACAGCATCACGTTTGGTCTTAAAGGTAGGATAATCAATTTTGTTGTTACTGCTAGCAGTAGGAGATGCAAATCCATATTGATGACACGAATGATTCAAGGTTTCCGATATTTCAGCTGCCAAATAGGTAATCTTTTTAGGAACGCACCCGACATTGACACACGTGCCACCTAATTTCGAACGTTCAATCACACCCACCTTTTTGTGATATGTCCCCGCAGCACGTTTGCCACAAGCTATCCCACCTGATCCACCGCCAATGACAAGTAAATCATAATCATACGATGATGATGCCGTAGAAGACATGATGTGATTTGATATTATTATAGGAATGCACCTACTGTATTCTTGTTTCTTATTGGATTTGGGTTCTCTCAAGGATTCAAGAACACTGAGAAGAAGATGTTTACGCAGTAGTATGACCTACGGTATGACCTCTACCATAACAAGAATCTTGTTCCACAAGAAAAAAAATAGAAGCCCAACGATCCAAAGATCTTGTTTGTGCTTTCTGTATAATAAATATTATATACCTGGGTATATCTATCTTTGTTTTTTGTTCCTTCTAAACAAAAAAGATATTGCCAAGTAGATTCGATACTGTGTTCTACCTTTTACATTAGTTTTCAGTACAGCTGTTATTAATAGTTAGAAATGCAGGTACAGTACCTGTAATCCGCCTACCACCCTTCATAGACAGAACACTCTAAGAGAGAAGGACAGACCGTAGTGATATCGATAGTCGTAGACATTTGCAGAATTCCCATCTCTCTCAACGAACTCTGATGATTGAGTCAAGAGGTCGCGTTGCTTCATGAACACGGAAAACCTCCCCGGGGTTTGTCTTTTCCATGGTTCACATTGTTTTTGCCCGACCGTTGCGTTTGGAAGTGTACAGTGTACCAGATAAAGTTGGATTTTTAGAATACCTATAGAAAAGCAGTTTGTACTTGGTATCTATATATTCTTTCTCTTTTCTTTATCACACAAAACTCAGCAAATGATACCATTGGTAGACATCTTCACCCTGCGTTTGTGTAATTTGTTTTAAAATATGGGTTGCCTGCACACACATTTTATTGGAAACACAAGTAACTTGTTGGACAAAAAGGAAATCGAAGTAGATGGCCTAACAGATGCAAGGACATGGAAAATATAGAAGATCCTTTTAAAACGCATTCTTACTAGAGAGTGAAACTTAAGATGCCATGCCCTCTACAGTTCAATCTTACACCGGAGGTTATGCTATTGATTTTTCTCTTTCCTCTCTTGTATCTGAATGGAGATTGAAAGTAACACATGTCATTCATTTTTCACTTGAATGTCTCGGGTATGGAAGAGAGAGAACATAAACTTCAATATTCAATGTATATACAAACAAATGCCAAATAGACAACGGAGCTTGTAGATTCGTCTGTTAGTAAAAAGATGAAGTATTCATCTCTATTTTATAGATCATTATTATATTGTAGGTAAAGTAATGTTTGGTTTTGATTTTTAAAATTTCGGTTCCTCAAAGAAACAAGAACAAGAAGAAGCCATCATTATTGCTGTTGTTCTGATAAGGTACGCTCTAAACAAACCTTTATTCTTTAGGCAAGTTCCACTGTAGCTCCTACTGCTTCTAATTTGGCCTTGAGTTCTTCAGCTTCTTCCTTTTTAAGTTCCTTTTTCAAAACCTTGGGTGCACCTTCTACCATTTCCTTGGCTTCTTTCAATCCCAATCCTGTCATGGCACGTACTTCCTTGATGACCTTGATTTTGGCCTTGGCATCAAATCCAGTTAATTTTAAATCAAAGGCTGTCTTTTCCTCCTTGGGTGCTTCCTCGGCAGCAGCAGCACCACCGGCTCCACCACCACCACCCATACCCATCATGGCACCATCATCTTCAAACCCAAAATGATCTGCAATATTCGTCACTAATTCATTCATTTCCAAAATATTCAATTGCAAAATTTCATCTGCCAAAGCATGTAATTCAGGTGATGCTGGTATTTCGTCACCAGTTTCCATGGGTGGTAATGGTACCACAGGCATTTCTTCACCCTCCTTGAAATCTTCTGGGTATGTTTTATTTTCATTTAAATATTCGGGATTGTTATGATGCAATGGATTTTGATATTCAGGAATATCATCCTCCTCGTCAGTCTTTTTGGGTTCATCACCATTGGCATCTGCTGCTGCTGGTGCTTTTGTGGCATCCTCACCATCCTTTGTCGTTTCTTCCTTTTTTGATTCATTCGTGTCGTCGTCTTCTTCTTTATCTGCTTCTGCAGCAGCTAATTTAGCTTTTGCAGCAGCTTTAGCAGCTTTCTTTTTAGCTTTGGCATCATCTTTTTGTACCAAAGGTGTGGAATGGAACCATCGTGACGATGACGAAGAAGAAGATGACGACAAAATGAAACAACAGTGATCACTAAATCTATTCACTGTTAGTGGAAGGGATGATGATAGGGTAGGTCGAATTGCACTTAATTGTGAAGATGCTTGCCGTGTGAAAAGTCGTGTTAACAGTACCCTTTGAGCCATTTTAGTTCTTGTTGTTATTGTTATTCAATTGTCTCAACCTTCAAAAGAGAGAGAAATCCTAGAGTAGATTGTATGATTATTGTTGGTATGAATTATATTCAAATTCCTCCTAGGCAATCCTTCCTCAGAATACTGTCAAGTCTCAGAGCCTCTTGGATCAAGGGAGAGGAGAAGTTAATAGTTTTGTTGGTGGAGATGATGAGATATCCTGTGTGATGGGGATTTGGCACAACCCAGAGGTGGGGGGGGGGTTGGCGATGCGATGACAGGCCTTTGCGACACAATACATACATGAACTAGAGCACACGGAGATTTTTTTCTCGTTGATGGCCGGTCCCTGTGTAGATCTGTCGTCGTCGGAACCAGTTGAAAATTTTCGTAGGATTTGACCAAAAAAGTGAGGCTCGCGAAGCCGCAAATTTTTGAGACTGACTCAGCTCATTCAAGATTCCACTGTACTTTACTAAGATATATATATTTTGTGTACAGATGGAATCTTAATCTTTGCTGCGATATCGTCTGTCTGACTGCACGATGCCACACAATCATCTGCAGGATATTATTTCTACCGGTACTGAAAAATCATGACAAAATTTATGTTGCTCTTTCCCACATATCGTCGTCTTGTTTGTTACCTCTCTCTCCCCAACTTGACAGAGCACTCTTCTCGACTAGAGAGTATCCATCAGTTCTAGCTATTATACATTCATAGTTTTGTCGTCTTCTCGTGACAAATTGCAAAACCCAACATTTCATAAACAATAAAGGGTATCGAATTTAAATCATCTCAAACGCTCCATAGTTCTGACAAAAATAATCCTCTTTCAACC
>WKLE02002055.1:0-10312 GCA_014885115.2 Asterionellopsis glacialis | reverse complement strand
AATCAACAAACTCTAAAATCCCAGAAAAAAATCGAATTGCATTTTGTTTTTTTAATTCAATCGAGTCTCTACCAACTCCTAATTAATCAAGTATTATTCAAATATGTCACGTTTGCTGGTAAAGACTGGACGTTGCCTAGTGTCATCTCCTTTGTGGATGACAAGGTCACAACCAAAAACACAATTACTACGATCGGTAACTACAACAACAAGTGTCCCGTTCCATCAGAATACAGCACAACAACAAACAAATAATTTCACAAATCAACAACAGCATCAGCATCAGCATCAGCAGCATGTACAGCTACAGAAAGCCTCGTTTCATTCATCATTATCAAGGCAACAAGAACAAAATACGAATGCATCCAAACATTATCCTACGGTTACCTTTTCATCACCGAAATTAACAGAACTTTTTGATCGTATTGTATATTTGGATTTAGTAGAAATTCATTTATTAACGGAAATATTAAATCAAAAAATGGGTATTACATTGACCGATGCGGATCGTGCCAATATGGCTGCCGGTGGTGGAGGAGGAGGAGCCGGTGGTGGTGGTGCTGCTGCCGAGGAAGCACCCAAGGAAGAAAAGACAGCCTTTGATTTAAAATTAACTGGATTTGATGCCAAGGCCAAAATCAAAGTCATCAAGGAAGTACGTGCCATGACAGGATTAGGATTGAAAGAAGCCAAGGAAATGGTAGAAGGTGCACCCAAGGTTTTGAAAAAGGAACTTAAAAAGGAAGAAGCTGAAGAACTCAAGGCCAAATTAGAAGCAGTAGGAGCTACAGTGGAACTTGCCTAAAGAAAAAAGGTTTGTTTAGAGCGTACCTTATCAATACAACAGCAATAATGATGGCTTCTTCTTGTTCTTGTTTCTTTGAGGAATCGAACTTAAAAAATCAAAATCAAACATTACAATATAATAATGATCCATAAAATAGAGATGAAAACATCCTCTACAAAAAAGTACAGTATTCTGTAAATGCCAGGCTTCCTACGGTATGGAGAAATCGCTATATGTTTTGTTTTTCACATTTAGTTTTAAGGATAGGTATATCACCCCCCCCCCCAGTGGATTTATCAAATGACTTTGCCAGCCTTTTCTTAGGCAATGTAAGCAGAGAAAGTACAAGAGACTTTTCATCTAATCATAACCATGCAAAGTTGATGCAGTAGGCATTGCCTGTGAGGCTAACTATGTTTGCTTTACAGCTGAAGACAAATTTTTGTTTTTTGTTGTTGTTGTTGTTTTAAAACAATTCAATGTAGTGGAACTAGTGTACTTGTGTGTAGTCACAAAAACAAGGTCCTACAGAGGCTATAAACAGTATACTCGTAATTTTATATCTTATTACTTTTTTACTGGCTGGTCCTCGGATGGACTCTAATGCAAACCTGGTTTCCTCTGACCGTTCGTAATAGAGAACTGATACGGTACATATAATGGAATGGTTTTGGTCCTTTTTTCGGTAGATCTAATCAATAAAAGGAGTTCCCAAGAAATGAAAATCTGAAAGTAGTACAAAATGAAGAAGGCAAAAGAGATTCAAGACCAAGCAAGCACAATTTTTATGTAAACTACTGACTTGGAGTAACGACATAATATAGTTTTACCCTAAAGGAAAATGATGATTATCCTCTATGAATAAAATACCAATAAAAGTCCTCCAAATAATATTCCCAAGATTTTCTTACTTCCAATTTTAATCCTATAAATGTTCATTCTTCTACTCTACTAGATTGGTCTTTCCAACTTTCTTTTTTAAAGTTGACCACATGCAGCAATGACGACATCAGCCTTAGTCTTTCCAGAAGGCGATGTACCATAACCTTCGATTGTTTTCACAACGTCCATACCATTGGTTACAGATCCAAAGACAACATGTTTGCCATCAAGCCAAGCAGTTTCAACCGTACAAAGGAAGAATTGACTACCGTTTGTTCCAGGTCCAGCGTTGGCCATGGAAAGAATACTTTATGAAAAATAAAAATTAAAAGTTATAGGAAAGAAACATAATCATCCTCCGTGAGCAACAAATATAATCGGAAGTATAAGGTTTTGCACATGTCGTAGAGCCTTATCATAAATTGCACACACAGAAATACCTGTACCATACAGACAAACTAAATTGAAGTGCAATGACTTACCCGGGCCCAGTGTGCTTGAGAATAAAGTTCTCATCTTCAAACTTTCCTCCGTAAATGGATTTTCCTCCGGTTCTATTTATCATATAATAAATTTGTATCGATTCAATAAAAATATGAATATATACGTGTATAAATTAGAAACAAGGATACAAAAAAAAGAAAAAGAAAAAAAGGTAGGGGGCTGCATGTCAACTTACCCATTGTGATTGGTAAAATCACCTCCTTGGCACATAAAGTTTGGAATCACACGATGGAACGAAGATCCCTGGTAACCAAATCCCTTCTCACCAGTACACAAGACACGGAAGTTTTCAGCAGTTTTGGGGACAACATCCGCACGCAAAGTCATTTCAATACGACCAGCAGGTTTGTCGCCGATGGTAATGTCAAAGAAAACAACAGGATTAGACCTATAAATAAGAGATCAAACAAGGAATGCAAATAAGTCATTAGTGAGGAAAAATCAACTTTACTACGCAATATTGATGTGCAAGGAGTAGTTACAAAGTCAAAGAGCAAATATGGTATTCTTGTGATGTTTTCCTATTGCATCGATTGTGTTTTTTTTTGCCGTGCCAGAAGGAAGAATTCTACTTTTTATCCTTCTTCCACGTAGAATCTAGTAAGTTTCCACCAAAAAATGCAGTAATGATCAAAACGAACCCTATGACGGCGCAAATGGATCCTTTTGGTCGACAAGATGAGGTACTCCTCCTAGTCGAGTTTGGGTGGTAGACTTCTGTCATCGCTGAAACTAACATAATCTCTCCCGATAGCCAGGAAACATATCTAGCTAGTTCTCATTGACAGGGCAACATTGCATTTCAAACAGGATAGATACGACGAAGGAAACCTACATGATTGCAAAGGTATTGATTGAGTGAGATGAAATAGACTATGAGACGGGAGCAAACAACGATTGAAAACTTTTGTCACGTCTTGTGACCACAAAGATCTTGGCTTCTTGCACCATGAGAATCTGTCCATAAATCTTTCTTTTGGGCCTTGTTATGTCGTGCATACATAAAAACTATATAATTCCCACGTATGTGTAAGATAAACGACTAGTCCTACCATTTCACCGGATAGGTCACTATAGAAATTACAACGTACAAATAAATACAGATTCTACTTACTCTCTTATCACGTTCAACGATACCATCTGTTATGTCATTCCACGCCATGGGAAAGAAACGAAAGGAAAAGAAAAGATTCTATCTGTCAAGCGGACGATAAGCGCACCCCCCGAAAATTAGTTTCGCGCGAAAACGATAGACAAACAGACAGAAGGGAGCAAACGAGAGGATTTCTTGGTTTGTACGGCGTACGATGACACAATATTAGTCGATTGGGTCCATTCTGAGCAGAGGAAACACGGTGGATGAGTGGGTCTTCTTTCCTCTTGTTGGAGAGGACGTTTGGAGATTTGTGCCATCCACACAATGATAGCAGGACTCTAACACAAGGTGCCTCGACCTTGATTCCTTACTTGAATAGCTGATCTAATCACTTACGTATATTGTTGCACAAAATCATACAATAGACGAATCATTACAATTTATATTTTTCACATCGGGCAAGAACTCACTCTAGTCATTACTATATAGTATATAAAATCATGATGTCTCACGTTTTACCCCGAGTAGGACTTGTTGTTGGTACACCTAGTAGTAGGATAATATCCTCATCCTCATCGAGAACAGCAGTCCGATCATTCCAACAAGGAATTCGAAACTTTGCAGATAATGCTACAGCTGCTGCCAAGACAGATGAAGTGAAAGAATTAACCTTTTCCTCACCTAAAATTGAAGATTTGTATAATCGAATGACAGCACTTGAAAATACACAAATCAATGTAGTGGGTGAAATTCTTCGTGAAAAACTTGGTTTAATTATTCCTGATAATATACAAGCAGCTGGTGGTGGTGCTGGCGGCGGTGGTGGTGCAGAAGCAGAGGAAGCACCCCAAGTAGAAGAAAAAACTGCATTTGATTTAAAATTAATGGGGTTTGATGCCAAGGCTAAAATTAAGGTAATTAAAGAAGTACGGGCTATAGCTGAATTAGGATTAAAAGAAGCCAAGGCATTGGTAGAAGGTGCACCAAAGGTTATCAAGAAAGAAATGAAAAAAGAACAAGCAGAAGAATTGAAAAAGAAACTTGAAGATCTTGGTGCAACTATTGAACTTGTCTAGTTTGTAGGACTAGAGACTAGAGACTAGAGAACCCATAGTATACTAACTACTGTAGTCAATGCATAGACAACCAACATTGATACAGATACAATCAAACAGAATTAATGTAAATAAAAATTTTTTTCTTCCGTATAGAACATCTCTTGCCAAAGAAACCAAACTTTGCGTGAGCAACTTTGAAGTAAATTTCAACCAATCTTGAGTGAGCCGTAACGCCAAGAGATCGCAAACAGTAGAGTACATGCGTCAAACTTAAAGATTGACTACAGAAAGAAGGTATTGAAAAAAGCGGGGACCTATTCATTCTCGTTGTTTAGCTCGTTCAGCACCATGTGTGTGCCAAAAGCATGTATTTGTCATCGGCATGTCTCTGTGATGAAAAGAAAAATCTCCTCATACAGATACAATCAAAAAGAACTAATGCACACGCAAATAAAAGATTTTTCCGTATGGAACATCTCTCGCCAAAAAACTAAACTTTGCGTGAGCAACTTTGAATTAAATTTCAACCAATCACGAGTGAGCCGTAACGCCAAGTGATCACAAAAAGTAGAGTACAAACGTCAAACATATAAAGATTGACTACAGAAAGAAGGCATTGAAAAGCGGGGATCTATTTATTATCGTTGTTTAGCTCATTAAGCACCATATGTGTGCCAAAAGCATGTATTTGTCATTTGCATGTTTCTGTGACGAAAAAGAAAAAATCTCCCAGCTATGTGCATATGTGCAGTTTTCATTCACAATTTGTGTATATTGCATTATTTAGTCATCACCGATAAGATCAATCAATTCTTGTTCCTTTCCTGGTAGACCAACCATTTCAACCTCAAAGGTAATTGCAGCATTACTTGGGATTCTTGCTTTTCCTGCAGAGGCAGGACGTCCCTTGGGTCCAAATGCCAATTCACCCTGTTAGTTTTCAGAACAATATTTTACAGTTCAAGATTTTAAAAAATAAGTTAAAGTGAGAAAACTTCAAAGTACAGTACATGCAAAAACAATTCACTGTCTAGTCACATGAAACACTGTATCTGATGTTCGTACGCATTATGATGCACTTACGGGAACAGTGAGGGTGTAACGATCACCAACTCTCATCAAAGGAAGAACTTGTTCAACACCCTTGAGAAGTCCACCGGAACCGATACGTGTGTAGTATGGTTCAGGAGTATCAAAAATATCATCAATTTTCATTCCAGATTCGGCAACAGAAGCGCGGAATCGGATGGCAGCAAGTTCACCAATATCGGGCTTGGGTCCATCTCCTGCCTTATCAATTGTGTACAAAACTCCGGTAGCGGTCTTAATGGGTTCACCAGCAAAAGCAGGAAGTCCTCCGAAGGTAGCAGCAGCAGCAGCGGCACCTCCAATGAAGGCAGTTTGAATGAATTCCTTACGAGAAACACTCAATTCAGTAGCTGAGCGAGTATTTGTCGTTGATGGAGCAAAACCATTGACCGCCACAGCGGAAACACAAAGAGCAGCAAGAACACGCATGATTAATTAAGTTCTATCAATGTTATGTCGTTTCTTGTTAATCTGATTGCCGATAACTGCAGCAGAATCGCTGTGTCAGTTTAGTGATGTTGTTAGAGGAACTACAGATATCCAAACGCACTCGCCACCTACCTTTGTTGACACCTCTTGCACTTTGGGAAATGATTCAGTACCAAAAACACGTACTCGTAAAAATATTCGATTCGACTGAATTGCTCTCTCATTTGGATCAAAGATACTACCGTCCGTGGGGCAAAGTCAGATTGTCCAGAAAGTGAAAGACACACATACAGCACATGCAAATTCCAAGACTGACAGAGAGTCCCAAAATAAATATCGTACGTACGTATGTGCGTCCTTGTTGCTTGAAGCAACCCTATCCCTTTGACACCTTTGACAAAAACTGACAACACACGTCTCACATTTTCCGAGAGTGCGGCTCTTCTGCTGTGAACTGCACATGCGGATGTGGTGGTCAGCCAAGAGGATTGATCACCAAGAGAGGCGCAACTTACCGCAGATATTGAAGCATCTATTCTCGGCTATCGCATCTTCTCTTCATCCAACAAATACGAACTATGAATAATCACCAACCAGAAGAATCTTCGTTCCAATCCTTCAATACGAGGCGAAGACAACCAAGACAAAGATCAAACGACTACTATGGTGGTAGGGCGAACAACAACAACAACCCTTATCGAGGGCGACAACCGCATATGCAACAAAAATCAGGAAAACAACAGTTGTTATTGTTGCTTGGAATGGGCGGATTACTAGTTACTTGGTTTATGACGCCCTTGAGTGAATGGGTAGTTAATTTGATTTTATTATCTGTACCGATTGAAGCTGATTTGGAAATGGGACAACAAGCACTTGCATCTCTACCGTATCGACAAGTACCAGATCGTTGGGGAGTAAAAGAGATTGGATATGATTTGATACAAACCTTTTGTTCTTCTTCGTCCTCCTCCCAAAATAATGACTTCACTAATTCGTTTACACGGAATTCGAAAAGAGAACTTTGTAGTGCGCATGGTGGCAACAATTGGTCTTTTGGCGTAATCCATGCTGATTTTGCGAATGCCTTTGCATTACCTGGTGGAATTATTCGGGTCACCGATACTTTACTGCATCAATTACAATTATCCAATGGTGAAATTGCAGCTCTACTGGGACATGAAATGGGTCATGTGATCCATAGACATTCTCAAGCTCGGTTGGTAGAAAAGAAAATATTATCTTTTTTAGTGAATGCATTGGTATATGAAGATCACGATGATCATCGTGAAACATTTGGTGAAGCTATTGGTGAATTACTGCTGCAAAGTGCATCATTCTTAGGAGAGCAAAAGTTCAGTCGTCGTGATGAATATCAAGCGGATGAAATGGCATGGAATTTATTAGTATCCTCCCAAACGTACAAACCAACAGCTGTCAAATCTTTGTTATCAAAATTATGGTCCACGCATGGTGGGAGTGGAGAAACATCATGGGAAAGCACTCATCCAGGAACTAAAGATCGTATAGGAGCATTAGAAGAAAAGTGGAATGACTTGAGTCGTAAACAGCAACGAAAATTGAAAATGTACCCAGTAAATTGATAAGACAAGTTGTAGGCAATAAGTTTCAGTGTGACGAAGAAGGCTCCTCGTTGTTAACGCTTACCTGGCTTCCACCACGGATATCCCTGCTGCAACAGCAGGCCGAATAAGAAGTTCAATGATATATAAACAGCTTTGGCTTGTCGCACGAGCACGAAATTTGAGGTTCTTCTATTGATTGCGCTCGTGTAGCGAGTGCTGTGATCAGAATTTTTATTTTCAGTTTTCATGAGAAGGGTGATTCCTCTACATACTACTATATATGCTGGTATGGCAAGGTTTTCTATAAAAATTGCGAGTACCAAGAAAATACGTGGTTTTGAAATTTTCGTTTTGAAAACTTTTCTGATTGGTTCATCTTTCACTCAGTTCATCATGTGTAAAGGAGGGCGGCAGGTCACAATTCGTGCCAAGATTTCAGACTCATTTCACACCTGCTTGGGGATGGAATACTCGAATCTAAAATCTTTAGAGTTTCGATTCTAAACAACTCTAACCTAGCTGAAACTAGGAATTCCTGCAATCTTCCGTGAACAGAACAAAGAAATTCAGAATAGAGTCGATGTTTGACAACGCAGTTCAATTGCTTTCAGACACTGATAAGATTCTATGAATGCCATAATGCTAGCCTTGAACACAAGGATCCTATTTAAAAGGTCATATCACTGTACTATAACCTTGCTAGTTTCCGAAGTGAATTTAGCTCATAGCGCGGAAAATTTAGACCCTGCGCTCTTAAAATGTAAAACTTCCAAAGATTACATTAGATATGCCCAACGTGCTGGGCTAGAAGTGGATCGAAGCAGCGGAAAGGGTAGTCATATTTTGATCCGCAAAAATGAAAGTTTTCTCACCATTACGAAGCCTGGATCAAACAAGCAGTTAGACAATTCTGTTCGTAAAAGCTTGACAAACAAGTTTATCAAGCTAGGAGTAGGCCTCAAGCCGGACACTCCTAATTAATAATAGGGAATAAACGGGTCGACTGGGGTTACACATAAGTTGTGATATTGATCATTTCCAAGTACTCACTTTGGTTTTGAAAGCTTCTAATTTTTGATGTGGTTGTTACGAAGCAGCACCGTTGGGATAAATTCTGCTTAGACACGCCACTTCACTAATATTCTCAATAATTTATAGAAATTGGAAACCTTTACTTTATTTGATTGCAGAAGAATATGACTTTTAGCTGCTCCCAGAAAGTATGTCCTAGAGCTCAATTCACTCACCCCTTTGTCGTAAGTGCTTCGAACAAGAGTAGGGCAAATACTTAGGTGGTGCGACCTTTCAGACGACAGAAAAATCGTTTCATCGATTCTGGATTGCGCATTAATCAAAATCACTGGAACTAGCTATTCATAAACTAACTTAATGCTTTCATACTATGTTGTACATTTTTATATTTGGTAGCCATATTTTTCAAACGTATTTCTGGAGTCAAATACCACATTTCAAATTGCTCATCAAAATGTTTAAAGCAATAGTCTACCAAACTTCTAAAGATACAGTCCTGTATCTGTTTCGAATGGTGCTTGTGCGCTTGGTAACGGTTGAGATTCTTCTTGCTCTTGAGAGGGATTATTATTATAGGTGATAAGAACATCTAAATTACAAATATCTTCTGGTAAATCAATATTCATACCTTGACGTTTCATATCTCTTACAAGTTCAATACATAATTCACGTTGTCCCCGCATAGCAGCTATGTTTTCATCAATGGCTATAAGAAAGTCTCTATCATTTGGACACTCCACCAAAGCTTCTTTTAATTGTGCATTAGAATTGTTTAATGCTCGTAAGGAAGAATATAGTTCGACCAATCGTGCTTCCATAAGTTGTACATTCCCCCCATCAGTCCGTTCATGCGGAGAATGCTTTTTAGCAGATGGAGATGGAAGAACAGCAGATCCTGCCATGGAACGGTCAACAGGTGCATTTGTAGAATTGTAAGACGATGCCATAATGTCTCTCTATACGATTTGCTTGTCTTGATGTGGGTAGATGCTATGCGCGTTGCTTTGTTGTGCTCTTCTTTCTTCTTCTAACACGGTCTTTTGATCATTGTGTGTGGGTTTCTGGATTTCCTGATCAAGAAAACATCTTCTATTTATGTCCTCCCTGTTCCCGTAGGCGATGATACAGCAAAACCAAAAAGATTAGGGATAACAGATACTGTGTGAGA
This sequence comes from Asterionellopsis glacialis, assembly GCA_014885115.2. Lineage (NCBI taxonomy): Eukaryota > Bacillariophyta > Plagiogrammaphyceae > Rhaphoneidales > Asterionellopsidaceae > Asterionellopsis > Asterionellopsis glacialis. Next base: position 684 of record WKLE02002055.1, on the reverse strand, counting down.
AAGAGACGCGCAACTGCAACCTGAAATTTTCTCTTTTCTCAAACAAGAAGCGAAAAATCTTCTAAATTTTCTGACACCAAAGATACCTCTTTATTATGTCTTCTCGACAAAACTAGCACAGAGAGTTGGTAATGGACAACAAACACATCTCTATCATCTTGTCTACTCCAATTGCTCTCTCGATTCTGCTACTTGCGTGTTCTATTCAAAATACACTGTGCTTTTTCAACCATGCATTCATGGATTGTGACTGTTGCCGTACTAGTCGTAATTACCTCCCAACTTTGTTCTTGTCAACAAACAGTGAGCACAGCCCTTCGTGATTATTCTGTACAAGGAGATTCTTTGACATACCTCGACAACAGATTTATCGATCATGATACAAAACATCAATGGAGAGCATCGGTTAGTACAGTTATTGCGAAGCCAACAACAAACAGTGATGATGGCGAAATATCGTCATCGCCATCTTCTTTGAACATCGATATAACAGCCATGGTACCGGGTGATCTTATCACAGATTTAGTGACTGCAGGCATTGTAGGCGATCCTCTCTATGAACTTAATTTTAAAAATTCAACTTTATGGAATAATTATACGTGGACATACTCAACATCATTTACATTACTTGATAACAAGCAAGAACACGGTGACGACAATGGTAATGACAAGTTTCTTTTAGTC
>WKLE02002053.1:11026-36527 GCA_014885115.2 Asterionellopsis glacialis | reverse complement strand
TCTTGGGTGTGATGGAGAAACCCAAGAGCCTCTCCAATTGCATGCACTTGTCCCTGTAGTGTCGCATTTTTAAACCAATTACATCAGTATATTCATACCTTTTGACAAGGATGTTACTGAGGAAGCTGTCCAATGCATTTAAGTACTTGATATGCAACTTGACAATTTGAATTATTTTCTCATCACTGGCGCCTTCAGTTCTTCTAGCAAGAGGTGAGTTCAAAATTATTTTGAACTCACCTAAAATGCTACTTGCCTGTCCCATCAATTTTTTGTAGTCATTTCCATCCAAAGCACCACCAAATGCTGCGGTTCTGTCAATCCCATGTTGAAACAAAATTTCATCAAGTTTTGACCTCAAAGGCTGTCCTCATGCTTTAGAGTTCTTGGGTTTTTAACCCTCCTCTTCATGTTCTTTCTTTAACCTAGTTACAGTACTGTCACTATCATCCATTTTAGTTTGTAGAGCTGTTAATTGCTGTTCCAAGTCCTCTAATTCTACTTCTAAAGTGTTCTGTTCCTCATCATTGAGTGTTCTCATTCATTGATTCAACTGGTGCCTAAGATACTTCAAATAATTGTGGTGGTACAGATTGAAAGATATTAGGTCAGCCTTGCTTGTTTCATATTTATTTTGGCTCTCATATAAGTCTCTTCTTTTGATATAATAGCTATCAGTATAGCATTTGGCTGCAGCCTGCATCTCCTCCAGAATGTTCTCCAATAAGTTGTTTAAATGCAGGATATGGGTTATGTATTTTGATATTGGTATCACTTTAAAAAGAGGAACTTGCTTAACCCCCTTACATTCTTTTGCTGTTACTTTCTTTCCAATGTCACTGAGATTGGAAAGAAAGTTCATGCCTGCCTGCCACTGATCTTTCATAAGATCACAGTAGGTGCACCACCACCCAGAACTGCCTTCTTTACCAAGTGTAATTGCATCTGCTGTGAAAAAAAACAAGTGGAACACATTTGCTCCTGTGAATATCAACCACCTGCCCCTGGTTGGCATCACCACCTCCTACAGGTAAGCTGTTGTCAATTGCATCCTGCTCCTCTTGTTCTTGTTCCTGCTGGGTTTGTTGTTGCTGCTGTTGTACTTGTTGTGTCACAAATGTGACACCAGTACTAGGACAGATCTTGATGCTCTTGTCTTCATGAGCAGCAAGTCATTGTCTAGCAGCCCTCCAAACGTGTTTTTAATAATTGTTACATTATCCTTTTTACAGCAGTCATTGCCCAGTGCAAATGAGGAACTTTCTGGCACCCATTTCCCATCCTTGTCTTTGCTTCTTCCAATAAAATTTGCTGAGACTCTGCTACAACCTTTGCCATGGTCAAGGTTTATGCAGACATTTACTTCATCAAATGGTAAGTTTTTGTTTTTGTTAGCCTTTGTGTGGTCCTGTAACCACAATTCAAGGCATTGCTTCACTGATCTGTATGAATAAGGTATGTTCCCACTCCCATATTTATATGTATCAACAACACGCTTAACATATTTACTGTTGATTGATGAGTTCACAGCATACTCACTGGACAGTATAGGGCTACCTACCTCCATACATAAGCAGCTTCTCAACATCCGCATTTGTGAGCCATTCATGTTACACATAGATTGTATTGCCTTAGTGCCATACTCATCAATCTTTGGAATGGGATACCCATTCTCACTAACAACAATATCCCATGTTTGACTGTAGGTTGACCTGGCTAAATAGGTAAGTAAATTGTAAAATGTACTTTGTGTGTCATTTTTGTTGTCATTCCCACCTAAAGCAACTTTCAAATTGTGTATCCACTTGTAATCTTTTGCTGTTTGTCTAATTTTGTCCACATTAGTGGCTTTGGGAATGGACACTAGATTAAAGAATCCTCTTATTACACCATCATATGATAGTAGATGATTTTGGTAACCATTTTCATGTTTCTTGTTTAAAGTCATAGGATCTCTCAGCAATGCCTCATGAAGATGTTGGTCAGCCAATGACAAACCATAGTGCTTCATGGTCGGACAAAAGGACTCTTTGTTTTTTGAGTTTGGTGATATTGGTAAAGATGGCTTTGTTGGAAGAATTGATGCCACCTTTGTAGATTGTTCCTGATTGACCTCAGCAAAAACCGTACACAACACAGATTTCAATTTTTGTGAATCTACATTTTTTTTCCATAAAATGGAGGTGGAGTCTTGTGGGGACTTGAGTGTTCTCAATCCTCAACATAACAAGGTTAGTTGTTCTGTCTTCTGCTGGGGACAAATGGTTGCCTTCATTATATGTTTGTTCACTGTCATTGTTTGTCTCATCCAATTTATTTTGTCTCATATATATTTTTTAATTGTTCTTTATTATAATGAGCTGTAACTTGATTCTTGAACTCAGATGATAGTGAGTCAAGAAAGTGAATCCTAGGAGATAGTGTTTGGGTCCCTGGTTTGGGAATGAGAGTGAGATCTTTGGTTCCTAGACTAATGAACCACTTCTTTGATGACTACTTGATTTTGATCCTGGTGATTTGAAGGACATCAGAAAGATTATTACAACAACAAAATTTTCAAATGCAGAGGCTTTGAATTGATAATCACCTTCCTTGGATTGAGTGGTGGTACCAGCAATGTGGAGCATGCACATGGTTTCTTTTTCAGAGGTATGGAGAAGTTGTGGGAGGTGGGAGGCTTGGAATGTCATCAGCCAGCACATGCTGGATAGAGTACCAGCTAGCTTTGGTAACAGCAAGTGCCTGTACAAAATGGATGAGATCTTTTTGGACATCTGATAAAAGGGTGACCCCAAAAAGATATGAGATAGAATAATAACAATAGAATAACATGCCAAACTGGGGTCACCTACCTTCTATCATTTTGTTCTGAGAAATTGCTGTTCTTGTCATCGTCATTACGGTTGTTGTCCAAATTTTTTGTTGCAGCAAAGACAACTTGTGTGTACGCTCAGGTACATATTGTACAGAGTTGGAAAATTATTGATCAGTGGAGGGAGACGGTGGGCAGAAGGACCAAAATACGAATTTGATTAAGCGCATTCCTCTAATGTACCAGTCCTACAGTCTCATCATGGGCCAACAACCATGCTCCTGGCCAACTGGGTTTTACTACGTGCACGCTTTATCAGAAAACAATCAGAAACAGAATAAGACTAAAATTATTTTTTCCCTGGAAAAAGACTACCCTGCACATTATTTTATTTTTTGATCACGCAAAAGAATCAGAAATCAGGTCATGAGTCCAAAACAAGAATAATCAGCACGCCCAAAAAAAATGGTTCTAAAATGACTGCCTGCACGCCATCCATGTTTTCACCCTCGTCATCCAAGGATATAGAGAGAGATAGGAGGATACCAACATTGTGCTGTAGGAAATTATTAACGTGCACACCATGTGACACCATTTGCACATTAACATTTACTATAAGGAAATCCTTTGATTGCAAGCAAACAATTCTGAGGCATATCTCTTTTTTGAATACAAGGGATACAGAGTATATGACTGGATTGTTCAACTTTTTGAGATGGTGCACATTCAGCTTGTATTGCAAGTAGCTTATCATCCTTGCATAAGGGTGACTGCATACTGCAAGTAACCTTCAACTCATTGATATCAAAGCTGCCTGACTTTAGATGACAAAGACAGTGCAATTGTCTAGAATTATTCATATGCCCCAAAATGTACTCTACAAAAGTTCTGTCTGTATCTGCTGGGTCAAGATGTATGCAGTACAAACAAATAAGGTCCAGTCCCTTGTCACAAGTTTCCCAAGAGACATTCTAACACTGCCCAAGTTATGTACCCACCACAACCTTGGAAAAAAAAATGGCAGAGCATCAATTTGATGATTATTTGCTTTCATCACCATATCAACAATCTCTTGTCTATTATATTCACCAACCAAGATCCCACATGAAGCTATCCACATTTCAAGCAATTTAGATGAAACAAATTTAATCGGGAGTTCTTTGAAGTTAATTATTGACCCTGGAAAGATCAAATGCTTCTTTTTGAGAAATTGTCTCATTTATGGGGCATACACAATAAGCTGGAGCATGTTGCCAAAAATGTAAGACTTGCATAAATCTTGGTAAGTCAGGAGGATGTAACTGAAATAGTTCTTGCATATTCAATTTTCTTTCCTCCAAGGTTGTCTATGACTTTAATTCCTTCATAAAGTTACAGATGGAAACATAGCCTTTATTTGGAATATTATCATTAAAGTCATTTCCCAAAAGACAGGAAAATAAATGAATATCATAGGAAGTGACATGAGACATGAAGTAGTTGGGAATCAGCTGGGAGTGTTCAAGCAGGGAACATTTTCCTGCTAGAGTAATAGCATAAATAACATTCTTGATTCCCAAAAAAGGCATGTTGGTATCAGTTGAAACAACATAGTCAATTAGATGTTGATTTTGTAGTGCAACAAACTGATGGTTTGATTCATATGGAGATCCAATTACTTGGGCACCTTTCTGTATTCCAATTCTTATTTCAGCAAATATATCTTCTCTTGGCCACATCGTAGCTTGCCTAAGCAACTGAACTTGTTCATACATATACTCATCTGGATTCTGCAAAGCATGAGACAGCTTTTCTTCATCTTTGTCAAGGCTACCCCTTTGCTGTAAATTAGTTTCCAGTTTAATGGGGTTTGTTTGCCCATCAAACACTAGAACTGCATCCCATTTTTTTTCTTGGAAACAAGTAATCCTTTTGGTAAAGTATTCATTGACAGCTGTTACAAGAATCTTAGGAATGGAATGGAACTGTTCAATGACTCTATTGCTTCTTGCATCAATAATACATTCTCTAACCCAAACCAATACATCAATGGCTGCAATTGGTTGATGTGCGTGGGTGGCATGAAAGTTGTAGCTGACTCTTTGAAGAGTTGTCTGGTGAGGACTGTGCTCTTTTATTGCTTTCTTAGCACTATTGCTCTTGATTCCCATTTTGTTGATAGAAAACACTAATATATGGGTTATCATGTTGTTTTTACACAAATGGTGGTGCCACAGCTTTGTTGATTGTTGTTGTGTCCATGTACAAAAGGTTCATTTTTGTGTTTTATTCTTTCGGAAGAGACAAAATTCCCCCCAAAAATTGCAAATCCATTTGCGCTGTGTGCACGCCTTATATAAAAAGTCTTCCAGTCTTAGCAGTACAGAGCCTACCATATCTACTAGATTAATAGGGTTAGAGTTTTTATTATCAATAGACATGTGCTATAAGTAATACAAATCAAACACTTAGAATGTTGAGATCTGTACATATGGAAATGCAAGCTGGCACAAATGAGAAATATCCTATCATCTATTTTTTCTGGTCCTTAAAAAGTTAATGCTATTTTCTCATAACGTAGTCATGACATGTTCCAGAATTAGGTGGGCCACTTTGTGACATTTGGCCTGTAGAAGCCCTGTAGAGAGGGTTTTAAAAAAATAGCATGCAACAATCAACATACATTAATAATTTTATATACAGGGTATGTATGTACAAGTCATTTCTATACATAAGAATTTAATAATTTATCTTTTAAAAAATTGTCCAGCATGCTTGAAAATCAGTCTGGCAGGCTTGAAAGTTAAGAAGAAGAACTCAATTCTTTGTCCATAGTACGCAAAGTGTACTGGACAACATTTGTGTCTGAAATATGTAAATAATGACCTACAAGAAGACAAAATCAGATTTTATGTACCAGTATGTATGTAGCAAATTTTGAAATTTTAGAAAATACTTCAAATATTATTTAATTAAATCAGAGATGCATGCTCAAAAATTGGTCCAACTCCATTTTTTTATTTAATGAAATCAGCTGAAGTAGCTGGTGTGCTGGCTACAATGTGCTGACCAGGCTGGCTAACCAATGTTGATTCAAAAAATGTCTAGAACTAGTTCTGTCATGAAATGGTCCAACTTGTGAGCATTTAAACTCAACACAGAGACATCTAACCCATACAAGATGGGGTATGGTTACACTTTACAAAATACATAGAGTGTAATCATACTGGAACCAGTATTGCATGAGTTTAAATGCTCACAAGTTAGGGAATCATGCCAGAATTTTTGCAAGAAAAGCTAGTAATTTTACTAGCTTTGACTTGTCAGGTTTAAAATTTCACACCCTCTAGTACTGGGGTGACCCACCTAAAGCAAACTAGAACATGTCTCATAGTTGTATTTATAATTGATTGTTTTTCTGTTTTGTCAGCACTAAGGTAGGCTCTCTTGTTAGATTTATGTGTTATTTCACATCTCTCTGCTGCTCCTAGTAATACTAATGGTCCTGTATGTATCCTTACAATCATCAGCTTTATCACTGACTGGTATATTTGCAGTATCATTAAAATATAGAGAGAAAGAATGTGATGTTGTGCACCATGGAGTATTATATTCCATAGATATTTTGTTTCCAGGATTCATGCTGCCTTCAGATAATAGAGTGCATCATTTGAAAAAATGCATTAATTTGAGTTTTAAGGGGGTTGTGGTGTTTCTTTGAGTTGGACAACAACTTATTTGCAATAATATATTAGGAATCCTTTTTACCTCAAATGGCTATAGTATGTTTTTGTAGTAATTCATGCTTTTGAAAAGCACCATAATCATCATGAATGCATACCAATACTAATGTAGTAACATTAAGAATCAAAGGAAGCTTCTTTATTGTTGAAGTCCCACCATCACCAGCAAGAGAACTAACCCAAATTTACTATGAGCATCCAGCTTGAGTTCTTTGTCATTTTGTTCTTCTTTATAATAAGTTTCAAAGTTAATATCCAGAAGTTCTTTGTAAGTCAAATATTGATTTGGGGGCTTATGCTAAGTCAACAAGCTGCAGAGTACCATTATCATTTGGCCAATAACTGATGTGGCGATGCAAGTGTAATCTAAAGTATAAGGTTGCACATTCTAGCAGATTAGCATACTATGTCATATTGGCAGCCAATGTCATAACCAACACACACACAAGATATAAGATTTTCACAATAAAATCTGCACAAACAGATGCCTATTGCAATGCATTACCCTATGTATGATAGGAATTTTTTATGTACCTGGTATGCTGGTAAAGATAGTCAGTTCTAGTAAGAAACTAGCTTGAACCATGACAAGTCTACAAAAATTTCCCCAAAACACACACCAAAAGGAGTCAATCGATATCGGTCCATTTTTTTAAGTTCAATTATATCCAAAGGAAAGATTTTCTTTATACTTTATAGCTGTGATGGAACTACAAAGTGGGGACCACTATATTGGCCTCTTGAAGAAGATAATAGCTTCTTTCAATTTTTTTGGGTAAAACGTAAAAATCTAAAAACCAAACATTTCTGTATAGGTTCAATTCTATGTGTAACTTGGTATACCGAAACATCATTGTTGACATCATCAACATTTTCCAAAAGAAAAGAATACAAATATTTGATCGAGTCTTTACGCTATCAAGAAATAACAGAGAAAGGTTTGGTTTTTAGAGCCGGCCAGCATATTAGAGTCTACAGAGATTCTAAGGGATGGTGGTCCAAGGTAGTACCAACCATAAAATTTACAAAAAAAAGGTGTTACTTTAAGCTAAAAAAGTATGTTGTTTGAACAACTTTGAACCAATTCCAAGGCTTTTATGAAAAAAATATACTATTAAAGTGACTGAATGCAACTTGAAAGAAGATTTTTGGTCAGTTCTTTGTTGAGCTATATTGCCTTGATTTTGTACAGATAGATCGCATGGTTCAAGGTACTTTTTTAACGTGGTAGGAAAATCTATCTGTAAGCAAGTTCTCCAGGATTAGAGTTAACATTATTATATTTATTCATGTCAGAATGTTCTTCGTTTATTATGTCCAATATACGATGAATGTATACATAGTTTTCCTCAGACGAATGAGTTCCATTATCTGTCTTGGAGCGCGTCACCGACATCCTTATTTATTTTATTATTTTTTGATTCGTGTCGTATCTATTAGTCCTACCACCGGTACATACAGGTACCAGGTAGTCAGTCTTCTGTAGTATCGATCTCCTGCTTCTGAGCATATCACACAAGCCCAGCAGGGAACACACAATAGAGCGCGTTCGCATCTCTTTTGGGGAGGGCCATACATGACACAATTTTTTTTTCAGACTCCCCTCCATCGGATTACGGTTGGACTGCTACTCTTCTTTCGAGTCCACAAGAAAGCGAGAGACTGACTAAACTCTTCCTCATTTCCCTGTACAGATCGATTAGTCACACAACCACAGAGTCTCCTTTGCATTGCGCTTCATCTTTGACTCACACCTTTCTGGATTGAACCATCAAAAAGAAAAATCAAGGTGGTATAAAACATTTCTCATAGATTATTTTCTACAGAAAACTCCAACTCGTGTTTCTCTGTGTGTGAGCAACGCCTCGATTTTTTTTCAAAAGATGGAGGACAATAATACATCTATAGAAACGCAACCAACCGTTATTGAAACAAGTAACACGAATGATCCCAATAGTCCTCATTCAACTGTGGCTACATTGATTGCACGTAAAACAACGGATCATCCAACACTCCGTCGCATGGAAACTAAGTTTAAACATGAATTAGAGCCTATACAACAACTACCACGTGAGGTCCGTAATTTGTTAGCTGGTGGCGTTGCGGGGATGGTGGCGAAAAGTGTAGTGGCACCCATTGATAGGATCAAAATCCTATATCAAACATCAGCCATGCAATTCCGATTAACACAAGTCCCTACAACTGCTATGCATATTATACGGAATGAAGGGATGGGAGCCCTATGGAAGGGTAATACAGCTACCATGATACGGGTCTTTCCATATTCAGGTATACAATTTATGGTGTTTGATCGATGTAAACGGTACTTTTTACACACCAACCATGAACACCAAGGGAGTGACGATAATGCTAGTATATCAAGTAAACATTTGTCGCCTTTAGAATCCCTGCTGGCAGGCTCTTTTGCTGGTGCCGTAAGTGTGACATTAACATATCCATTAGATTTAACAAGAGCACAATTGGCGGTCTACAAAAAGAAAAAACATCATCAAGATCCTGGGTTTGTACGAGTCTTGGTGAAAAACTTTGAAAAAGGTGGTGTCAGAGGGTTGTTCCGTGGTATAACACCAACGATTATGGGCATATTACCCTACAGTGGTGTAGCATTTGCCATCAATGAACAAGCCAAGAAAAAAATTACGCAACTGAAACATAGATCGCCCACCAACTGGGAAAAAATGAAATGTGGTGCCCTTTCAGGATTATGTGCACAAACGTTAACCTATCCCCTGGAGGTCACACGACGTCGGATGCAAACCATTGGTATTGTACCTAATCGTGAGGCAGCATTACAAGCATTCGGTGAAAAGTCAGCGCATCATGTGGATGTACCATTGAATATGAGAACAACTATTATACATTTATGGCAGGAGCAGGGTATACGTGGCTTCTTTAAGGGTGTTAGTATGAATTGGATGAAGGGACCAGTGGCATTTAGCATCAGCTTTACAACCTTTGATATCGTACAAGGGTGGTTTAGTAAATCCCAAGATGATGTACAGCCATGAGATTTAATATTCCTTAAAGATGCATTGTTCACCGGTAGATATTAAAACTACGATACTCACAGCTCGATTGTGATTCAAATTGCCTTGGTGGCATGTTTTTATTGATGATAGTGATATGTTAACTTTCATGATATAAATTTAAAAAAGCTATAGTACAAGAAAAGAATCGACATCTATGTGGGACTGTTTTTTCAAATTATTGATCCTATTAATATTTTAAAGTTCCTTGTTGGTTACGCTCAATCATAACACCATACTTTGACCTTTGTTTCACTTACAAAACACAATTTCATCCACCAACTACGCAAGGGCATTTCCACTTGATGTTTTTGTGGTGCACTATAGTAGTTGATGGTGTACATATTCTACTACACACTCGCGCTCTCTTACAAACTAGAGAGCGGAATCTACTACCCATACTTAAAGGCTTTCACCTGTTCTTAAAAATCTCCATGCAATCTTTGCTTTTGCACGTGTTGTATCTTTTGGATGGAATGTTGATTCACAAACTAGAACTTTGCCATCCTGTTCCAAATAACGTTTACTTTCAAAGTCACCTCCACCATATTTCACACCACCACGTAACCATGACCTATGGACTGTACCCTGATCTTCCCACCACGATTCGGCAACTACAGTTTCAGAATCAGCAGTTTCCACTGGCACCAACGTGGCATCTGTTTCAGGATCGTGAGAATGACGTTGATAGCATGTACCAGAAGCTTCCAGGGTACGCTCCCATACCCCACGTGCATTCACACCCCTAATCCATAATTTACGCCCTTGATCTAGTTGTTTGGTTTCCTCCGTGGTCATACTTATGATCCCTACTGCAACACTCCGCACTATCATCGGTTGTCCCAATTGCTTTAAATATTCATCATAGTCTTTTTTGAATTCATCCGTCACAATCATATTCCATTCACCTGATAGATCCACATCAGGGTGTGATATAGCCCAACGATCTCCCACAGGAACAGCGGTGGCGGCATCGACAGTAGCTGCTGCTGCAGTATTACCACGAGTAGAAGTTTTTTCTTTTTCTATAACTGCAGATGAAATTGTTGTTGATGCTACTACTGATGGAGCTGATTCTTTGGAAGCGCTTTGTTCCATAGTAGAGGAAGAAGAGGCCGTGGATGATGCAGGTTTTGGTGCCGTGGGTGTTGTCAAAGGTTCCGATAATGTGGATGCTACAGCATCAAAGGTATTGATGGTATCTTGTTTCAAGTTGTTGATTGGTTCAGCAATCCTTTCTATCGTATCTTGTTTCAAGTTGTTGATTGGTTCAGCAATCATTTCCATGGTATCGTGTTTCAAGTTGTTGATTGGTTCAGCCATCATTTCTAAACTATGTTTGATATTTTGTTGGAACGATTCAATACGATCATTGGCTGCTGTTGCCTTCTCTGTCACAAGAGAAGCAACAGCATCAAGACCGATATCGTGACTAGTGCCTGCTGTGTTTGTATCAACATTCGCAACAATAGGTGTCATCAGATTTGCCGTCATAGAATCGTTGCTGTTCTTACCATTGTCTTCTTCACAATTGTCTTTGGATGAACTTAAACGATTTTTTAATTTTCGAAATGGCAAGGAGATTATTAGAATCATTCGAGTCAATCCGGTACGCAATTTTTTAACAACGCTACGACTAACTGTAGTGGTATTTGAGGTTGAACCATGGTTGTTATTGGTTGTTGATGAAAACAACAAGGACTTTTGTTGCCGAAGACGACGATGACGACGACTGCTACTAATACTACCACCAAAACGGACATTTCCACTAGAACTGAATGCCACTGATTCATGATGATTATGACTTCTGCTACTGGGAAATGCAAATAGTGCAGTAGTTGGTTTCAGTACTTCATCCTTGTGAGTAGGGATGTTGTATGCAGAATTCAACACTGCTGATGGCTTTTCAAAAGTGCTGCTTAGAGATTGTTGACGATGATTCTTGTTCTGAGCAGAAAGTTTCAATTGTTGAACCGTTGTTGATGATGAAAATGCAGCTACTTTTGCTGTTGTTGATAATAACAACGAGTAAAAGCAACAAAATAGCACTTTGAAGGTAATTTTCATCATTATTGTCATTATCAGTGATCTCGTTATTGTGAGACTTGTTGAGATACACAAATAATGAAGAATATACTGTGAATCTCTACAGTATTTCGAACTCAAATGATTACAGAGATTCTTTTCTTCCCAGAACACGTATGCGTTTTTTTGGATATCTTTGAATACGAAAACGATAAACTACAACACAACAGGCAACAAGTCAAAGACACCTAATGTTGTTGTCTCATGAATGCACTGGCAGGTTGTACAGTCCTCTGCAATGAGGAAGAGAAGAAGAGAAGAAATAAAGAGGTCGATATCTTGCACAGACACAGTCGTTCAGTACCTCTAGAGAGAGGTCCTACAAAAACTCGTACCTGGTACTGACTGTCTCACGCTTTCGTGGTACAAGAACTTTACACCTGGTAGGATTGAAAATGATGATCCTGTGATTTGGTTTGATGTCGCTTCAACTTGGCAGCAGACTCCAATCAAAGACACTTCAACAAAGAGGAGCTCTTGCTCATCAGTCGCGCGTACGCGACTCGTGAATTTGATTAATTCAAACTCGTACGTACTACGTCCGTTCCTTCCTATCTTACACATATACTAGAAATATCATATCAGCCAAACGTACATACAAGCAAAACACTTTTACTTTTTGTATTTTTTGTAATTTTATTTTAATTTGTAACAGCGTGCAAAACTCAGTTTATTTGACTTCCAAAGTTGATTTGATTTCCCAAGTTGATTTTCTACTTTTTTAAAAAAAGTTGTGTTTTCATGGCCATGTGTAATTTTCTAATTACTAGTGCTCTTTCCAGTAGTGGTGTATTAATCATTTCCTTCACTTCTTGGTGTTGGCCCATCACCTTTCTCAACATCTTCAAAATGAGTGGCTTCTGTTGTGGTCGTTTCAGTACTTCCATATCTAGAAGACGAAGCAACTTTGGCTGTAGAACTTGTAGGTGAACTGAGTGAACTAGCCGCATTTTTCCCGCTACCTCCAGCAGAATCACCATCACCGTTACCTGCCGCTGCCGTTGTTGAAGCTCTCCAAATGGATTCACCAGTACCATCGCCAAATCCATAAACAGTTTGGGAAAAATCCGCAGGTAATTTAGATGAAGGTCTTGCACTGCATAGAGCTGTACACCAATTGGAACAACACCCTTGATCGGCTGTATTGTCCGTACCACCATATCTATACACACCTCTCACACGTTCATTGGTGGTTTGTGCTATCGTAATAATCATGGCATGGAAAAATGTCAAGGACGTTAGAGACCATGCACATAACAAACAGAATGACCCAGTCAATACAACCAATGGCATTGACATGATCACATGCCACAAATCTGACATGACATGTGGAAAATCTTCCAATTCAGTATGTGGATGATGATGATTTGCCAAGGGTAGTGCGGTAAAATTGGTAAAGGTCGTATTGTCGTTGGTCATGTTGAAAAGAATACCAGTGTCATTACTACTTTGGTGTATCACGTCAGCAATATCATGCTCCAGATTTGCCATGGCTTTTATTAGAATTTGAATACATGATGCTGTTACTAGAACTGTCAATGATGATATTGCAATCAAAAAGACAAAAAAGAAACGATGATTACGTTCACCTATACAATTTCCAACCCAAGGACAATGGCTGTGTGATGTTCAATTTCAGTGTAGAGTGCAATACAAAGGAGGAGGAAGAAGAAGAAGAAGAACCAGAGAACAGTATTGTTGTGTTAGTTCTTTGTTAAAAACCAACAATGCTAGTGTGCCGTGTACATGGTCATTTCACAACACATGCACCGACAGAACTCAAATCATACATCACTACAAATAAATAAACTTACTGATCGAATTTTGATACACAAACATTACATGAATTGCAATGTTTACTTCGTGGTGTACGAAAGATGTTACATGTAGAACAATATCTATATCCCAATGGTCCACCCATGGGTATACCATCGTTAGGGACTGGTGGTTTCACAGGTGATGAAACTGCTGGTAAAATACCTGGATCCATCAAGGCGGAAATCCACAATGTTACCAAGGCAATGACAAATAAAGCCAAACTTATCCAATAAATTGTGGGGTGGATTAACCAATGAGGGATTTCAGATGATGATGATGATGGTATTGTTGTATGATTATAATAATCATCGTGTTCGGTGGTTGCTGCTGTTGTTGAATACAAGTCTTGTAATTTTGGTAGAATTACCAAAAAGTGAATGAGAACACCTGTAAATAACATTAGATTGGTAAAGAAGAATAATGGTGCATCTGATCCCAACATGAGTTTACCACCACATAGAAAGATATGATTTCCCATCCATCCTTCTGTTGCCTTAAATGTATCAGCTGGTACAAATGTACCCGGTTGCGATGATGGTTGCATGGTGGAAGATGATTGATTTTGATGAGGATTGTTGTTACCAGCATTGCTACGTCTCGCCCAACCAGATCGTCCTCCCACAGAAACTAATATCCAATTAGATGTTGGGTCAATCCCGTGCGATGGTAAAACAGCACTACGTCGTAATAATCCTGTCACACCACCACCACTACTATTTGGTGACATGGGATGAATAGGTTTGCCATTCACCATGGTCGTATCTTGTTGTGGTCGTTTATGTATAGCACAAAAGGGTGTTTGTGCAGATGCTGTAAATCTATAGTATCTTTGAATCGTTGGATTTTCTTTTGGAAAATAATAATCTTGAGCTGTAATTGTTGTTGATGATGATTCTTTGTGAATCTTTGCCTTGTCCATTGCTTCAATATGAACCTTATTTTCTATTTCCTCTTGTTGTTGTTTCTTTGATAAAAGCGATGTTGTTTCATTACTAGTTTCAGACTCTTCTAATTGCTCGTTCATTTTGCTTTCATTCCCTTCTTCATGAGCTGTTTCTAATTTTGTTCTTGCTTGTTGACCTGTTGCTGATGATTCAGGTTGTTCTTCTTTTTGACGAAAGTTTTGTACTTCATCTTCCATTGTTTCTCTCCCCAACATGTAATTATAAAATCCAAATACCTTGGATGTCATTGTTATATTTTTTGTTTCGGTTTTTTATTTGTCAAGAATATCTCAAGATACTCTAGGAAAGTTAGAGTACTTTGCTTTAACTTGATCGCACTGCAATGCACTTGCTTTTAATGACTCTCCCAGGAAAGGAATGTAACAGCACTAACGACAATGAAAATCTTGGCAGTGCAATAACACAAGCGACAAGAGAGCGATAGAGAGAGGTGCGTGCTCTTGTTGCTTGGGGGGGTGTTTGGGAGTCGCAATTAAGTTCCTTTTGAGGAGGGTGCACTGCACAAACCTCCCGAGTTTTTTTTTTCGGTTTTCGTCGTAGTTTTGCATTCCCGTTGTACGGGAGTGTGCTGTGGGGTTGCTTTTTTCGGGTTACGTGACGATGTGGCAATTAATGCAAATTAATGACATTGTAGGATTCTGTAATGGTTCTATTCAACTTTGGTTGCTACCTGTCACATGGTTCTGTGAGACATTTCCAAACAGGGACGCATCATCGCCCAAAAATGCGTCATTTTCATTGCAGTCTGTCTGTCACTATACTCCGCTCTGTCTGTGCTCTTTTTTTTTCCTATCCAAATCACATCCTGATGAGTGACAAACGAGGAAACCCCTGAGAAGTGATGCTTCTGCTGTTGCCGTAGTTCTCTATATAATTCAGCATACTTGCTTGCTATGGTACTTAATTAATGCGGTTAGATTGACGTTATGTTTACATGTACAGGTCCGTTCGCCTACAAGATACATACTTCTTCCTGTTAATGGAGTTAGATAGAATCAAACATATATTACTGTTTTGACCACTATTGGCGATAAGATGAGCAACGGTCTTATTTTCCAAGATTCGCTTTGGTTCTATCTCACCCCAGGATACATGTCGGACCTATGCATGTATTCGTGTATGGAATTCGTACGTAGGCTAGTCGTTAAGTTGGGAAAGAGGTGACACATGTTCTTTCCTCACATCATTCTTAGAGTTTTACTTACTTGCAGTAGGATTCACTGTAAAATCGCAAAAAAGAAGAAAAAAAAAACGCAAAGATCATTGATCTTGTCATTCTTGGATTCATTCATTCCAAGTTTTTAATATTCCTACCGGTATATATACTTTTCTTTTTCGTTCAAGAAAAAGTTGTTTATTTCTATAACGTGCATTTTTTAAAAAGAACATTCACCATGAAATTAAGTCTCTTTTTGGTATCTGCAGCTATTGCTGTTTCGATGAATAACTATGTTGTTGTTGCCGAAAACAATGACACCAATGCCATGAATAATGATCATGAAATGGGAGTAGGGTATGTTTCGACGCATATTTCCATGGAAGAATTAAATCAAAATGATGAATGCGTCACAACTGGTGGACTTGGTGTGGCATCCATGCCATCACCTACAGAAGCACCTACTGCAAATCATATTCTTCAAAGTGATGCTCCTACGCCTACTCATCCTCATTCTGCTCGACGTGGTGTAGCTAGTGTCAAGGGTGCAAAGACCAATGCACCCACACCTTCTCCCACGGACAAGGAACCTAAGGATGATAAACATGGAAAGAAGGATAAAAAGGGTAAAAAAGAAAAGAAACATCATAAACATGGTGAAGCCGAAGAAGAAGAAGAAATGGAAGATGTTCATGTAGAAGAACAACAATCCAATAATCGTCCTTTCCGTATGAATCAACCCAATAAGAATGAAGAAGAGGCCGAAGAGGAAGCTCAAAAGAAAAACTTATTGAACTGTTGTGGTATTGCTGATTGTGTCGGTGATGTCAAGGACAAGATTCCTTTCATCAACAAGTGTTAGATTAACAAACACAAACACACGCCACATGCACAAAGGAAGCGAATCATCATTTCCTGATCTGTATACTGTATATTATACAACATAACGCACAAGGACAATGACGACGATGATGGTAACGATGATAATATGACAAATGTGTTTTTTTCTGTTTGAAATTATTTTTGAAAACGGTGTCGGCATTTTTTAATGTAGCTTTAGAATATATTAATTTTAAAAAGGTATTTTGAAGTAATCACTATCTTTCCGGAGCTCAAACTCAAATATACTGAGTGTAGTGTGCAAATATAATTTTTAGAAAGTTACGACGTTAGAACGACATGAAGAAACCACAGCAAATGTTCTAATAGTGACGCAATGAACGATACAGCTCTCTGGAAGTATGTAAAGTCAAAATTAGTATATATTGTAAAGAAGAAAAGAAAGTGCCAAACATGGTATGATCAAACTGTACTGTTGGTGGAATCTTGCAATACAACTGACAAAACATGATCCAATACATTTTCCGTATACTCTTTTGGATGTTTTTTCATGTGCAATACATGATCTGAGTCTTCAAACTTTACAGTTTTTACGTCGATCCCCCGTTTCTTGCGAGCTCTAATAAATTCATCAAGTTTCTCTGCATCCGTAAGCTTATCAATGGAACTGTAGATGAAGACTTGACGTTGACACAACGTACTTTCCAACATGTTGTTCCAAAATATTTCTGGTAGCTTTTTTTGTTGAAAGACGAAACTAGATATTTTGAATAGTACAATTGCAACACATACTATACTCTTGAGAAATAGATTGAAGGGTAGATTTAAGTTGGATGCATCAATGACACGGTAGGCAGAATCCTCGTATATGTAGGCTGGTGCTGAGTCAAGGATCTCGTACCCCCTGGTTGCAAGTCGTTTGTGAACGAATTTTAAATCTTCTGCATCTTGCGAATTTTTCATACTTCCAGATATTGCATCCTGGACTAAACAGTTGAATCTTTCAGCAACAAAGGCACCGCCATTACTGAAATAGTGGAGTATGATGGGTATCTCTGCAGTCCCAGTTCCTTTGGCATTCTCTACACTTTGACTGATTCGAACTGCTTTCCGTACTCCATCCATGACTATAGTTGCAAGCTTTGTGACATGATGAGTCATGATTGCAGCCTCTGGTGCGGTCCCATAAATTACAGAACATTTATGTTGCGGATGATTGACATACAAATCGACGTACTTTTCCAAGTGTCTTGAAACAGCACCAAACCACCCATACATGATCACCACCGCCTTAGTTTCAACAATATTTTCCTGTGTAACGACATTCATTTTATTCGTTTACTATTGTGCCTATGAGATGAGTATGTTTGATATCGACGACAACGAGTAAAGATGTTGTCTGGTAAAAATTGAGGGAGTTCTCATAGACCTTTCTAGAGACTTTGGTTGCGTTTACTGTAATGATTAGTGTTCTGCGTTGTCGTTCGTCAGCTACTGCTGACGATACAATCGCAATCTTCTTTCGTCTATTCTGGATAATTCGATGGGGAAAAATATGATATGATGAATCAATACTGTTTGTCCATAGGAGGAAGTCTACCTGGAAAGTACGGTGACAGGTAACAGCTACGATTTCTACATGCAATGGTAGGTCGGTTGGCAAGCTCCCGCATACCACCTACAGTACCCACCGAGCACCTTATTTTTATATATAAGGTATGTAGAGTACGGGTACCTGTTAGGAATATCATATTTAAGACCCAAAATAATGCCCGCCTGCCAGTGTCGGTCCCGAAATTTCAAAAAAATGTTGCACAGGGAGGATTTTGTGGTTGATCCACGATTTCTCGACACTTTTATGACCCACACGTATCCGCGATCCCAATTCGTACCGTACGAGTACACTAAAATTCTTGTTGTTGGCCCTTCTGCATTCCGGCTTAACTTGATATCTTTACTCACTTTTCCATTTCAAACAAATCTAGAGTTTCAAGATATTGGTTATTTCCCACTATCAAAACTCTTTTGTTCTATCCACTACAGTAGTAACAGCATGTTCCGATTCATTTTCAAAAGGGACTGCATTCCCGCACTTGCAGTATTACTCCTTGCTGCCCTGCTGCTTCCAAGTGCACAGGGATCAACAACTTGTGCGTCAAGATTCAGTGACTGTTTAAATAGGTGTTGCTTAGGTGGATGTGGTCCGGCAGCCTTACTTCAGGTTTGTCAGGGATCTTGTCGTGATGCGATGCGTAGTTGTAACGAAAACTCTGAAAGCTCAAGTAATGACAATGAAGTTGGATTCAACGAGACTTTTGCACCATCGCCTACTCCTGATGGTGGACAAGAGCAGATAGAAAATGAGCAACAGGATGGGCCGTCTAGCTTTAGATTCACTTATTCTGCCTTAAATGATAATGGTCGTCAATGTACTCAAGATTTTTGTATGCAGGCATTCCAAACAGATGGTGCCTTATGTGTTAGGTCTACCGAAGGGAGCGATCAAGATCAAACGGAACGATCAGTTATATTCCATCCTGATTTTGAAGACCCTCGAATTTGCAATTTAATGATTCCTTCGGGGAGTGTGAGATGCTCACAATCATGTACTGCAAGTTCATCTGATGAAATTCGTGTGGGTTTGGTTGTTGGTGTACTTATAGGCGTTGTGGCCTTTATTTCCTTATTGGTATGGGGCATAGTTCGATGTTGCTGCTGTTCTAGAGGACAGAAAAACATGCACAATATATCTACTATCAAGCAAAGCAAAGCTATAGAGAAAAAATATGCTCAAGTCGTAGGGATTAAGGTAACTACAGTTGAAAACAGACCGGATGGAACGAAGGTAATTTCGGAACAAATCACTCGACCTGACGGTTCAGTCACAATAAATAACACTGTCGCGCAGGCTTCTGTTGATTCTGCTCCAGATGATTTGGAAATTGGAGTAGTAAAAGGTGGAGTAGTACCTTTACCTGGGCGCCGTGAATCCCACGGAATCGCAGCGCCTCGAATCCCTGAAAGGAATCAATAAACAAAAAACAGCTGAAAAGTAAAGCAAGCCCTGGTTATTCAAACATCCACGGCTGAAGTTTTATTTTGCTTTGCTGCCCCAATTTTTATGACCATGGCATCTTGATGCCGAAACAGTTCATCAGGGTTCTTGTAACCCTTCCAGTAGATTACATTACTACAAATAATAGAGACTAAATCACAATGAAAACATGCAACGCCCAGCCCTCTTTCTTTTCAATTAAGTCACCCCATGATGTTTCTATGTTTCTCGAGTGCTCGTACACCATGAAAACTGGAAAACAGGTCTCCGCATTTTTCATAAAATTGAGTCTTTTGGGGGATATGTGTGGTTGCTGCTACTCAAGTTTTCAAGTTTAATAATTAGTAACCATGGGTCGTTGAGTTGGGGCTTAAAGCAAAGCAACTGTGTTTTACCTTATAATGTAAATTGGGGTCGCCCGTCAAGGGCAAGAAACGATATGGTGGCCAGTATAGCAAGCTAGATGAGGATGATTTATACCCAGGATCTTTGGGTGTCGAGTTCAAGAAGGCCAAAAAAAGTAAGGTGCACCAGGGTTATGGTGACAAAAGAGAGAAATCGTTTGTTCCTGTAAGTCAATCCTTGAACACTTTGCCAAGTGGAAAAATACATATGTAAACGGTACAACATTGCATCCTTCTCTGAAGTTATATAGTGTGCGAATAATTAATTTAAGTTTTTTCTGTGTGTTGTATATTTTTTTGCTTACTCGATGTCTACGAGCAAATCGTCACCCTCGACCTTATCTCCAACATTCACTAACACACGTGTAACAGTACCGGATGCAGTGGCGGGGATAACAGTTTCCATCTTCATAGCAGAGAGTGTTGCTACTGGTTCTCCTTCCTTGATTACATCGCCTTCCTTGATCTTCAACCCAACAATCACACCAGGCATGGGTGATCCGACTTGTCCAGGACCAGTGGCCTTCTCGCGTTGCGCAGATCCTTCTTCGGAGTTAAGGTCAGTAACAGGCATGCTCCATCCTTCGCCATTTACTTCGAAGTTAACTAGACGAGTTCCATCGGCACGGACATCTTGAATGTTAACTAATCTGACCAAAAAGTCTTTTCCTTCTGCAACCTTAACTTGAACTTCATCACCAGGTTTCATGGGATTCAAGAATAAGTGGGTGGGGAGTTCACTGACATCACCATAGACGGCTTCGAATTCCTTCCAGTCAACGTAAACTTGAGGATACAAGGCATATGATAAGAGTTCCTTTTCATCGACATACTTTTCGCCATATTTTTCAATCAAGGCAGCACGTTCCTTGTCAAAGTCGTAGTCAGCCAAGGAGGCACCGGGACGTCCATCAACACCCTCAAGACCGCGGCTTCCCAATACCTTGGAACGGAGAGGTTCGGGGAAACCACCTGGGGGGATACCAATATCACCCTTAAGGTAGTTGACAACAGAATCTGGGAAGGCAAGAGTATCAGCTTGATCCAAAATCGATTGTGCATCCAAGTTTTGAGCAACCATGAATTGAGCCAAGTCACCAACAACCTTGGATGATGGTGTAACCTTAGGAATGTCACCCAAGACAATGTTAGCTTCAGCATATTTTTGTTTGATTTCAGGCCACTTTTCTGTCAAACCCAATTGCTTGGATTGGAACAACAAGTTGGTATATTGACCTCCGGGGATTTCGTGTTGGTAGACATCAGAAGATCCAGAAAGCTGACCAGACTCGAATGGTGCATACAAGGAACGAACATTCTCCCAGTACTGCGCAAAAAAGAAAATCATGCAAAGTCAGAGGAAAATTCAAAACGATGTAGAATAAGACAGACCATAAAAAAGAACTGATAGAGCACTTACAGTGTTGAGCGAGTTCAAGGCTGCTGTGTCAATACCGGTATCGAAATCAGTACCCTTCAAGTTGGCAGCAAGAGCTCCGAGGGAAGGTTGGGAGGTCATACCGGACATACCATCAATGGCACCATCAACGATGTCGGCACCAGCTTCAGCGGCAGCAAGCATAGAGGCAACTCCACTACCTGCAGTGTCGTGTGTATGGACATGAATGGGCATATCAGGGAGTTGTTCACGGAGAGCGCCAACCAACAACTTAGATGCCTTGGGTGTGAGGAGACCAGCCATATCCTTAATAGCAAGGGAATGAACACCCATATCAGAAAGATCCTGAGCAAGCTTGAGGTAGTAGTCAAGACTGTATTTGCCCTTTGTGGGGTCAGCTACATCACCAGTGTAAGACATGGCACCCTCGACAAAACCACCAGCATTTCCGGCGGCGTCAACACCCAGTTTCAAGTTATCAAGGTAATTAAGAGAATCAAAGACACGGAAAACATCAACTCCAGACTTCTTTGCTTGGTCACAGAATTTGTAAACAACATTGTCGGGATAGTTGGTGTATCCAACAGCATTGGCACCACGAAGGAGCATTTGGAATGGAACATCAGGGACTTCCTCTCTCAACTTTTCTAAACGGTCCCAGGGATTCTCACGAAGGAATCGCATGGCAACATCAAAGGTAGCACCACCCCACATCTCCAAGGAGAAAGCATTGGCAAGAGCAGCGTTGGTAGCTTCTGCACAGTTCAAAATTTCTTGTGTGCGAAGTCGTGTGGCAAGAAGAGATTGGT
This sequence comes from Asterionellopsis glacialis, assembly GCA_014885115.2. Lineage (NCBI taxonomy): Eukaryota > Bacillariophyta > Plagiogrammaphyceae > Rhaphoneidales > Asterionellopsidaceae > Asterionellopsis > Asterionellopsis glacialis. The sequence continues at coordinate 14,415 of WKLE02002053.1, read as the reverse complement.
GAGCATCACGCCACGTAGTATCAGTAACGAGAAGTCCCTTGTGTTCGCGGACAGCCTTGGCCAGTCCTTCGGGACCTTGTTCAAGAAGGATGTGACGCATGCCAGTCTTCTTTCCGGATTCAGTCTTGAAGTTGGATGGGAGAATGGGTTTAGGGATATCGCGAATTGCTGGGTTCAATTTAGCAGAATCGGCACCTAATTCCACCGGATGACCGTTAACAGCAAGATTGGCGAGGTATCGGACCAACCGCTCCTTTTGTGCAACCTTTTTCATATCAGCCTGTTCAGGGTTGGCAAAGTTCCATTGCGATTGAGATGTTTGCTTTAGTTGAGGATTTTCATCGATGAATGCGGTTGTAGCAGCACCGTTCTCGAATTCATCATTAGCCAAAACATTAAGAAGGAAGGGGATATTGGTCTTGACACCACGGATGCGACATTCTTGAAGGACACGCTTCATACGAGCCAAGGCTTCGGGGAAGTTGTATCCACGAACAGTGTACTTGACAATCATAGAATCAAAGAAGGGTGTAACAGTCAAACCAGTGTACCCAATACCATCAACACGGACACCACATCCAGCTGAGTGACGGTATAAACTAATAGTACCGGTATCAGGTGAGAAATCACGCTCAGGATTCTCCGTTGTAACACGACATTGGATAGAAACGCCACTGTGAAGGAGCACAAGAGAGGAGTTTAGTGAGTTGGGCAATCAGAATTATTTAAAAAGCCAACCAGAATGAAAGGCGGAAGCTTAACGCACCGTGCGGTGATGTCTTCTTGTTTGAGACCAATTTCCTCAAGAGTGGTACCAGCAGCAATTTTGATTTGCGTTTGAACAAGATCAATTCCAGTAACTTCTTCGGTAACAGTGTGCTCGACTTGGATACGAGGGTTAACTTCAATAAAGTAGGGGCGCATTTCAGCATCAACTAAAAATTCAACAGTTCCTGCATTCTTGTATTTGGCAGCAGATGTTAATTTCTTAGCATACTCGTGTAATTCAGCTCGGAGGTCATCAGGTAATGTCCAAGCAGGTGCCATTTCAATAACCTTTTGGTGACGACGTTGAATAGAACAATCACGTTCCCACAAGTGAACAACATTTCCAGTACCATCACCAACAATTTGAACTTCGATATGTCTTGGACGGTCAACGAAACGTTCAATAAAAACAGATCCATCGCCGAAAGATGCTAAAGCTTCAGAACTGGCAGATTCAAAGAAGGGAACAAGATCTTCCATGTTGCGAACAACACGCATACCTTTTCCTCCGCCACCCATGGCAGCCTGCGAACAGAAAGCAAAGGCAACGCGTAACAAACGTTGTAAGTTTTGAAAAATTGTTGGAAAATGGATTTAAAGCCAGCATAACAAAACACGTACCTTGATAATGACAGGAAGTCCAATGCCTTCAACGAATTCTGTAACTTCTTTTGCGTCCTTGAGCGGTCCATCAGATCCAGGAACAACAGGTACGCCGGCAGCAATGGCGGCATTTCTGGCAGAAGTTTTATCGGAAAAGGTGTTGAGATTGTCAACAGTCGGTCCGACAAAGGTGATACCAGCATCAGAACAGGCTTGCGCAAATTCAGGACTTTCACTTAAGAATCCATATCCTGGATGGATAGCATCAACATTGGCCTTTTTGGCAATTTCGATAATCTGAGGAATATCCAAGTACGATGAAATGGGAGTAGCTTCAGGTGTACGGTTAAGAAGGTAGGATCTATCAGCAAACCACTTATGTTGTGAATACCGATCTTCATTGTCGTAAATAGCAACCGTACCAGCATTTAACTCAGTTGCAGCACGCATGATACGAACAGCAATCTCAGCACGGTTACACGCCATGATATTCTTGAAGGGTGAACCAGTATTTTTCACAACCTTGATGGGGGATTCATCGGATGCTGATGATGACTCGACATCAGGTTCGGTGGCTACAAACAGAGCTGAAGAAGGCTTTGCCGTTGATGTTTGCAAATTCTGAGGACCAAATGCAAAAGCATTTGATAGAAGTGCAACTTCTGAGAGAAGCAACACTAGAGCAGCTTTCTTCAAACCGATCATTATTTTCTAGTTGAAGGTGATTTGGACCTTACGAGAAAAAAAATATTTGATAGGTGAGAAAGAGGAATTGTATAAACGAGATGCGAAAGAAAAACTGAACTAGCCTGAAAGTTTAAAGTTACTTTGCACTTTCAACTTTCTTTCTAGTAGTAAGTAGTTCCTACGACAAGCAAGTCTTCGAGCCGCCACAAAATAATAAACAATCTGGTGATGTGTTTGATTGATTACCAACTTCTCTGTGGATGTTCTCTGCTCAGATCAACTAGCGCGTAAAGACTTGTCTGTTGCTGGCGAACTTTTGTGATGGGGGTATTTTTTGGGTACGGTATCGTACCGTTTGTACCATATTATACTGTACCAGGCGTGCTTTGCAGTATCTTTAATTTTCCGCACTGGAGCGATGAGAAAAAAATTGTGTGGCTTCCGGCATCTCCCAATCAATAACCCGGAAAACTTGATTGATGGATGCAATCAATGGCTCCTGTCATCCTGACGTCATGGTCCTTAAGTGAAGAGTATCTGGGACAAACGTCCAGACATGTAAGTCCTTAAGTAATGTGACACTGGACATGCGTCCAGACAGACATTCTCAGCTGTCCAAAAAGTAGAACTTCCGGAATTCGAAGAACTCTTGCAGATGGTCCGGCGGGAGGGAACAGCCCCCAACCCCAGGTTCGGTTATTCTCGATCCTGAACACGTCAGTACATTTCCGCAAATATCACATTATGTTGACGTCAGAAATCCGTCATGAAATTACAGATTTTGCACCATTTGCGTGTGCTCTATCCCTAATCAGCCTGCAAAAACTCACAACTCACAATATGAAAGCCTGGTGGGGGGAAATCGATTCACGGGTTCTCCAGAAAAAAAACCTGCGTCAGCGGAAAAAGTTAATCAGAGTAGTCAAATCCTGAATTTGGTCTTTCTTTCATCCGCATCCCTCACCGAAGTGCCAAACTCATTCATCCGTACAATCTTTAGTGCTGGCTACAGTTTTTTCACAACAAAAAATGAACGACAGCAATGACAAAATCACCTCTCCGATCAAGGACAACACCAAATAACTCATTTGGATGAAAGCATGTAAGTGAAATATCCACACCATTCGATCTGTAATTCCCTTCACTAACCCCCTGCAAAATATTGCCTCTACTTACCCATAGCACAAGAAGAAATAGAGCTGTTTGTGTACAGTGTCTTCAAAACTAATCAACCGGTGTCATTTTCTTACCAACAGTAACTTTGTCAATCTTCAAAATTACTCTCAACTTCCAATATGAATTTTCATCTTGGATCAAAGGAGATGCCGTTA
>WKLE02002052.1:5378-18250 GCA_014885115.2 Asterionellopsis glacialis | reverse complement strand
ATAGGATTCATGCTGCTTACAAAGCAAACGTTCTTTTTGTAACAAAATGGAGATTAAATCTAATTTTGAATATGTAGTACACTCTTGTGGCAACAAATTACTGGTTCTCTGGTGCATCATCATTGCTGTTTTTGGGGAGCATTATAGTCATTGGACCAGTCAAAATGGCCACATCAGGAATCAAATCTAAAACACCCAATGAAGCTTTATTACTCGTAGAGGAATCACGACTATTACTGTCATCACTATCATCATCCTTGTCGTTGTTGTTGCCGTCGATTGTGGCTTTCCGTAACTTTTCCACAATGGATAAAAAGTATCGATTCACATACGGAACAGCTCTTGATCCTGTAAACATTTGTTCTGTATGCAATTCTATTTCTTTGCTACTCTTGGTAGTATTAGTAGTAGATTTCAATGTCATCATATCTCCACCAGTCCATTCGACATGTTTCCAGGATTGTTTCTTTCGTCTTTGTTGTGTTGTTGTTCTTGTTGTTCTTGTTTGGTCTTGGTCATGGTTGGTTTTAGAATTTGCAGATGCAGGAGGAAAGATGGATAATGTAATTTGTTTATATCCACCATCGGCACATTCTAAACATTCATCTATTTCTTCTTGTACACCTAATAATCCCCATGGTTTTGTACTGGAGTCTGGTAAAAAGTACCCTTGAAACCATGAGGAATCCATTTCATGTAAACAAATGATGGCTTGTCCCTTCCACACAGTAGTAGTAGTAGTGGATGGTTCGGAAGGAGTCGTTGTATCATCTGTCAAAGTTTCATTGTGCATAATATTATTGGAAGGTCTACGACAGGAAGGATCATCACAACACCATTCCATAAAGTCAGTGTCATTATTATTGACATTTTTTTTAGATGTTGAACGTTTACGTTTTCGTTTTACTTGTGTCCATCCCAGTGGTAAAGGAGCAGAAGCAGCTGGTATAGTTCTTCTTGTCTTGGTTGGTGGAGCCAAAGTAGTAGAACTATGTGTAATATCATTGTTATTTTGGGGAGACAGCGAATTGTTTTTTCGTTCTTCTCGTAATGGAGATGTTGTTGGTGTTTCGTCCGCCATTGACTCTGAGTCTGTCCTTGTTGTTGTCATGATTGTTTTTGCTTTCATGGTGGAAAGGTTACCTAAAAGCAAAGAGTGTGCGCTTCGACTGCTGTCCGTCAAATTCCTTTCTTTCGTACACAAGTATAGTTGTCTTGGTCGTCTTGGTCGCCGTGCCAAATAAGATTTATGTTGGTGTCTTGACGCCGCCGTCGTCCATGAGTGGCTCCACAAGAGGCTCAACTTTCAGAGATGTGTGTGCATTGGAGGGAGGAATTTCAGTATTAGGTAGTGCTGTAATAGTGGTTTGGAAAATAACTATTTTTCTTCATATTTATTTATTTATTTATTTTTAGAAACATAATATTATTTCATTTTTGTAATTTTACCAAAATCTATCAACACGTCATCCGTCCATATGTCACATTTTCTTTTTTTAATCGACGGGCGGGAGATGGGAGGAACAAAAAGATGAGGGGAGATATTTTTCAATATCAATCATCTCTAGAATCACACTTCAACACAACCAAACGGATACCGTAGCTAGAAGAACTTCGCATTCTTCTGTATTTCTCCTCCTTATTGACTGCACTGGAAGATCTTTATCCTTTCTCACGGTGTTTTGTCAATAAAGAAGATGTTACAGACCAACAGCAAGTCGACAGTACTCTTTCTATTCCTTTTATTGGCGTCTGTCAATGCTTTTATTACCAATCAACGACAAATTGCATTTTCAAAAAAACATTACAAAATAAGTTCTTGTACAAGCACAGAAACTGCCAAGATGATGACAAGTAGTAGTAGTAGTAGTAGTAGTAGTCGCAGTGAGAGCAATAATGAAGAAGAAAAGGAACTAACTAATAATGATACGAATACCAAACCAAAAGTAATTGTATTTGATTTAGATGGATGTTTGTGGCGTCCAGAAATGTATGAAATTTTGTATTATTCAGGTGGACGTGGGGCACCCTTCCGTTCTGATCCTGAGAATGTTGGACAATTATTAACCTGTGGGAATGAACCTGTGTATTTGTTAGGTGATGTACGTCAAGTAATGAGACAATTACATTATGAATCCAAATGGGATAATGTACTTGTGGGTATTAGTAGTCGTACAGATGAACCAACATGGGCCCGAGAACTATTGACAAAATTTGAATTACATGTAGATAACGGTGAGGAGGAACAAGCTACTACGTCACAGTCGGCAACATTATCAGATGTTTTCAAGGGTGGACCTATTGAGATTGCCCATGATTCCAAAGTACAACATTTTCAACGTATATCCAAACAAACTGGTATCAAATTAGAAGATATGTTATTCTTTGATAATGAATCAGGTAATTGTCGTGAAGTTGCAAAGCTCGGTGTTACTGTTGCCTATACACCCGATGGTGTTACACAACAAATGTTCAATGTGGCACTTGAAGCATTCCCACAAACATTGGGAGATGTGGTTGGTATTGATGTTTATGGGTATGATACGTTGGAGGGTGCTAATCGTTTCTTTTAAATGTTAGAAAAAGGATGGTAAGACTGTTAGGCTCAGCGAATGAATTTTTTTCTCTATAATCAATATCTTAGTTCAAACTATCAATGTAAAGCTCGTCTTGCATTCCATTTCATATATAGAGAGAGACTGCTCTCTACAGTTGTAGCGTTTTACGTTTCTTTTTAGTAGCGTGGCATGCTAGGGTCGACTTCTTTTTGCCATTTCATAATACCTCCATCAAGATTGTACAAACGATCAGGATCAATACCCAGACCAATCAATCGATTGCAAGCTTTCTTACCACGAACACCAGCCTTACAATATACTAGAATATCCCCCTTTGTGGGGACATTTTCAATCTTGACTGTGCGATGAGGCGCAACTTCATCCGTAAATGGAAGAGCTACAATATCATGTTCTGTTTGAAGACGTACATCTAAGACCCAAGGTGACCAACCATTCGAAAGTTTGGAGAGACATTCTTGAGGACCAATACTGTGGAAGACTGCCTCGGATGCTGTGCTTTCAACAGCATCTTCAGCCTCATCCATAGTACGTCCTCCGCCTCCTTCTTTGGGAGTTGCTTCAGCTTTTGGAGTTGATGGTGGTGCCTTTGGTCCAGCGCAAAAACCTTGATAATCAATCAAATCTGTGATTGCTTCGCGATCCTTTTGCTTACATAATCCAATTTCACTAAACTTCATAGCAAGTGCATCAAATACAAGGACACGACCACTCAATAATCCCTCTCTTCTTCCGAGGATGATTTTTACGGCCTCTGTTGCCTGTAAACAACCCATGGTACCAGGTAAAACACCTAACACACCACCCTCGGCACAACTTGGAACATCACCCGGGGGTGGAGGTGTGGGGAGTAAATCTCGATATGTCGGTCCTTCACCGTCCAAATTAAACACTGATAATTGTCCCTCAAATGCCAAAATAGCTGAATATACCCATGTTATACCATGAATATCACAAGCATCATTAATCAAGTACTTGGTTGGGAAGTTATCACTCCCGTCAATAACAACATCCCATTTGGGTTTGTCAGGTGAAAATCCTTCTCCAAAAATTCTCATGGCAGTTTGAGAGGTAAGTTCTTCTTCATATAGACGTACATTCACATGTGGATTAATGTCATGGATACGTTTTTCAGCTGATTTACACTTGGAAACTCCAACAGTTGATGTCCCATGAATGATTTGTCGTTGTAAATTAGATTCATCTACAGTATCACCATCTACAATACCAACATGGCCTACACCAGCAGCAGCCAAATACAAAAGACAGGGAGAACCCAATCCCCCCGCACCAATGACCAATACAGATGCATCCTTTAAGGCATTCTGTCCTTTCACACCTACATCCGATAATACCAAATGACGTGAGTATCTTGCAATCTCTTGATTGCTTAAATTATTGTCGTCGCTGACCATTGAAATAACACCATTCTTATTATGACTCCTTTTCAGAGATTCATGAATAGTCGTTGTTGGTAGAAAAGTTCGTTTGTAATTTTGATTTCCTACTGCTGGCAATATGAATGCCGTGGTAGATATTTCATGATGAAACAGAATTGTTGTCATGTAAAATAGTGATACGACGACAAAGATTCTCATTTTGATTTTTTTTTCTATTGCGATTACCTTTCTATCTAGAGAGAGTATAGATTGGTCCGTCGACAACGCGACGAATAAAGTTGGTAGAGTTATAGAACTCAAAAATCCATAGGAAGACCGACTCCTTCTTTATGGAGCGAATCTTTATGTCACTGATGTTGATTGGAGATGAAAGGTAGTCCTCTCTCTGGAGTCTACCAGTAGTCCTCCACAACAGACAAGTTGATGTGTGATGTACGTTGTGTACCGTGCGTGCTTCGGATTGAGCGGATATGATTTCTGATTTTGGTTTGAGTGAACTCGTAAGTCTGCTATTCGTACGTCGTACTTTCCAAGATCTTGCTGGGGAGCAGTCTTGTTAAATATAATAGGACTACCTGGTAAATAGGACCTAGACTACTCTGTTGGGTCCCGTTCTACTCCGGCCTCGCCCAAGACGTACTGTAGGTACTTGATAACCTTTTGTACATGGAGAACATGATATTTAAGTCCTCCGTTGTTTTCAGTTACGTTATTTTGAAGGTACTTTTGTTAAACCAAAAACACCTTTTTGACTGTACATAGATACTAAATAAAAAGCATATACATGGTACTGTACATTGGAAGAGTACAGCTTCAGTACAGGTGTAAAGTACAATTTCAAGGTACTGTACGTGGTACAGTTCAATAGAATGGATTTCAAAAGACGATTGGCGGATACTGATTTTATTCTTCGATTCCACGGAAGGAACAATTGTTCTTCGATCTGTGTGATTGAATATTCGTAAAAATCACATAAAATCTGATATATCGATGGTCGCATTCCGTAGTTTTTAGAACCTAGTAGTAGTGGTAAAAGTAATAATGATGGTGATAAATGATAAAATTGGATATTAGCACATCCTCCTTTGTACTGAACCACTTACCTTGACTTTCTGAATACTGTTTTTTGGCTTGGAAGAGCTATTACTGATGTTCATACTCATTACGTATATTTAATAATATATTATACAAATAGGACCTACAGTTTTTTAACACATTTTTTTAAACACATTAAAAAAATGTGTGATATATTATATGCATGTGCAAAAATAATGACGCTAACGGGTTATCGTGTTAGCAAATGAATCTAACGGGTTAGCGTCATTTTGCTACTATGGAGTTTTACTACAGTAGTAAAAAATGAATCTAACCCGTTAGATTCATTTTACTAGCAGTAGCGCTGTCGCAAGCTGCAACCCATGAGACATAAACACATGTTCTTGTTTTACCATGCGCGTAACATTAGCGTTTCGCGAATTTTGAAAGTGCATAGTGACAGTCCCCTCATTCGGTAGGCTTCTCATAAAAAAATCTCAGGTAGAATACCCTTCTCATACTTAAACGCTTACACAAAGTAATTCTTGATACTACGAAACCAAACAATGAAACTCATCATTACTGCTTTGCCGTTATTCTTCATTGCCGTTGCGAACGGAGCAACAATTAGTATCTGTGTCAACAAGAAAGAAAATGGAGTCTCTTCTCCACTTTCAGGGGCAAGTGTCAAATGTTGGGATGAAGATATCTTCAATGCTGATGATGCCATGACGGGCACCTATACCACCGGATCAAATGGATGTGTCGATCTTAGTTACAGTAAAAAAAGCCCCAAGTGGTGGAATCCCTGTACTGCATGGGACTGTCCCGGTTACACCAACCCTGACATCTATTGCAAGATAACCAAAACCAACTATTACCCGTTATACACGAACACCAAAGAAGATTGGAATCAAAATAATGTTGCCAACTTTGGTACTGTGACCATCTACCCTGATCGTGTTGCTCGTGGTGATCCTGGCAATACAAATGGTTGTGGTCCTGCAAGTGACTGGGATGGCATCAACCATGTTGTCGATTTTCTCACTGGTTTTGGAGATATGTGTGATAACCACGACCTTTGTTACAATAACTGTGATGAATCTCAAGAGGACTGTGATCTTGAGTTTCAGAAAATGATGCATTCCAAATGCAATGATGATATTGACTATTCCAGTAAGGATCTTTGCAAATCTGTTGCTGATGCTATGTACAATCTTGTTGATCTTTTCGGATATGGAGCCTATAACAATGCCCAGGCTAACTATGGCTGTTGAAAGAGGTTGTTTCCCCTTCTCCATAGTTGTAAAAACTCTGCAACATTTCACAATAATCATACATGGTTAGTACTGTAAATCTAAAAATCTAGTTAGTTAGTTCCAATCATGTAGCTATGTGTATGGTACCAAGCTTGCTATGTTTTCTTATGGTTGAGATTATTTGTTGTCCGGAGTTGTTTGAGGTACCAGATGTTACACATCATCGTTAGCCCTAGTCGTACTTGTTGTTAACCGGGCACCTCGTAGGCCCTGGGACCTGGTACTTCAGTGATACATAGCTGTCACAAAACGAAACCGAACTCCTTCAAAAATTGGTATCGTGAAATACAACCCGCCACAAAAGTAGGAATCTATTGAAAGGATTTTATGGATGGAATAAAAGCTTTTGGGTAAATGGCGGTGGTTGATTTTGCAGATGCAGATCTTAAACCTCTGTCATGCGTCCATACGGCTTTTAAGGCTCTCACGACAAAGCCGATAAGAACAAAGATGAAGAACTAAAAGAGAGGAAGTATGGACATATCTTGAAATGAAACCAAGTCAAAAGAGATCCAAATGAAATGCTTTCAAATCTAGTATTGGGCTAATTTCAGACCGGCATTTTTATAGAATCTTTCGAGGTTCCTGCTCGTGGGGATTGGATATCAATAATTACAAATGTGTTCTTCCACCATCAATACGATGACATAATTGGTGGAAAACCTATCATGAAAAGCCGTCGACTTTCGAACGAGTTCTGGACTACCAAAACATACACTAGTCACCTACTTATTGAACATTCAAGAAGCTTTCAAGTATGCAGGGCAGGCAATACGACTTGTTTTCCTTGAGTACTTTTCAAGAAAATAGGTTCAACATGTAGTAAAGAGACAACCATTGAGAAAGTAATACCTGATCTAAATACACATTAGTAAATATATAATAGCACAAGGTATACATACACTCCACCAAGTTTTTTCATTCCAAACTTTGCTGTACGCCACATTCTTGAAACATGTTGTTGATCACATCCATATTGTATTCTATATCTACACCTGATGACGATACGGAAAAACTTAGCGTTCCTTTAAAGATCCTTTCAACTCCTGACTATCTATCTTTCAGCTACATTCATAGCAACGCGGAGGAATAAAAGATCATTTTTTTCTTTTTCGGACCAACATGTATTAAACAACATATAATTACATCCGTAACACACTCGAGTAAGAAATGTAGTATACCTATTTGTTCTGGTACTCATTTCTTCTGCAGCAAAGCTGGTACGTCAAAGGCAATAGGAAGCAAAAGACTATACCGACAGCCAATGATACGAAAAAGTACCAGATTTCATGTGCAGATGCACTGCCAAAATCCATTGTCCACCATAAGACAATAAATGTAGCAATGGATGCTAATGATCCAAAAATGACAGAGAGGATACAAAGCGTCCCCCTTGGAACACATGCTTGTTGGTAAGGGTCCGTGTCGGTCAGGTAAGTCGTTTTTGGTACAGTCTTTGTTGCTACAGGATGCACAGCAACATCCACGATAGATACCTTTTTTTTCGATTTGCTCGCATGAGTTGATTCCGAACTTCCTACTTGCTGTATTTCCTGAATTTGTGCTTCTTCGTCGTCTTGCACTTTGTCTGTCATTGTAATATGTGTACTGCTTGGAAAATTTTAGATGATAAAACAATGAATTAATCTTTGTATAGCGTTATTGGTGTTGAGGTCTCGCGTTACTTATGCTGCCAGGATTTCTAGTGATGCTTTCGATAAACTCACACAAATCAAACTAGTCTTGGTTTCTGCCTCTGGAGAGTGAGTGTCTACGACTTACCTCTCGTCGAGTTTCTCGTTGGCGATTTTCTTCGCAGAAAAATGTTGAGTTCTCTTTTTTGAGCGAGAGAATGGCGAATGGCAACGGTTCGTTTCACCGTGACACCTTTTAGAGGGGAGATCGGGAACAACACTTACGGGAGAGCATGCATAGCGGCTCAAAAGCGAGCGAGGACGGTTAGTAGAAAATTCACCTCCCATTTCATGTGCATGATAAACACCCCAAGGAGTGTTGTAGACGACATACTCGACTCAACTTTGAATACGACTGAAACACTCATGACTTACTCATGTAAAAAGTCATTATCGGTCATACAGATATCTGGTGGCATCGTATCACTACCGCAGGATACGATGTTGTTTGCCACCGCTTCTGGGCAGGTGATTATGCAGTGTGTTGCCTTTATGCCTGTTATCGTCATCGTCATACTTCGATCTTTTCTCTCTAGAGTGCTCTCATACTCAACATATCCCATTCCATTCTTGTCCAGAGCTTCGCTTGACGTGCAACTAACAATTTAAATACAGCCAAGTACATCGCGGCTACCATTGTTAAAAGAGCGTTGCCCATACGACAGAACTGGAGTGCTGCCTTTTCAATTCGACAACTGCGACATCCCTCATTGATTGCATTTTTTGCATAATTTAACATCACATTCACGCAATACTTTAAAAATCGGTTTCAAAATGTCAGACTTACCAAAGTCAAGTTCGAAACGTTCTAAAATGGCAAATCGACGTCGTGGTCGAAAGGGTAAATCCATTTTGATGGCACAAAACCAATCCATGTCCAATAGCTCATCAGGTGGGAAAGATCTTCTTCGAGCCCCCAAAATTGCTGCCATAATTATCTTGTTTATATTTTTTGCAGCCCTTGTAAAGAATGCATTTTCAAATTACCACACAATGCAAATATCCTCTAACAACAGCAACAAAAGAGGATCAAATATTGAATTTGACAAGGAAGGCGGTGGTGGTAGTGATGATGAGGTAGGAGATGGTGACAAGAATGATGAAGACAAAGATAGTAAAGATGATGAAATAGAAAACAAAGAGGGAAAAACAACCAAAACAAGAATACGACGGGGTAATTTAGACAACAAGAATGAAAATTTTGAGTATGATGATGATATTGAATTACCTTCCACCATTGATATATTAAAAGATTTGACTGTACCGCTACAACCTACAGATCGAGCATTTTTCTGGCATGTTCCACGGTCTGGTGGTTCCACAATCAAGCGTATAGTAGCACATTGTTTCACTGGCTTGGTAACTGCCAAACAAGCAGCAGCGGGAGATGCTGCATTCATGAGTGAACCAACACTGCGCGTTATAACAGATTTGGAGGGTGGTAAATATTGGAATGTAGATACAGGTAATCCGGCGGGACTTGCCCGTGCAAAACAACTGGGTTTTGCGGTACAACCAAATGTTGATTTAATTGTGTCACCATATTTGTATCAAGCAAGTGAAGATTTATTTTCTTTCGATTTCCATGGAAGGCTCTTTGCGATGTTACGACATCCAATTGATCGTGCTGTAAGTTTGTTTCATTTTTTACGTGAACAACCAAATGCTGGGATTGTCGATGTTACCATGACATTAGAAGAATATGCGAAAAGTGGATTGGCAGAAAATAATTGGATGACGCGATTCCTATCCAACAAGTTACAAGGTGAACTAACTCATGAAGATGAATCTCGTGCACGAAAGGTCCTAAGAACCAAATGTTTGGTTGGACTTTTAAAACACAAGGGTGAGTCCATGTATAGATTTGAGCGATACTTTGGTTGGAAGGTAGATAGTGTAAGAGCAGAAGAGTGTCATGGAAAGCTATTGGATTGGAACTGGCCCAACAAAAATAAACACCCCGATATCGATGAAGAAAGCAGAGCGTGGAAATATTTGAAAGAACATAACACATTTGACTTGCGGATATACAAATACGCTGAAGAATTATTCCGTGAACAAGCTATGTTATTTCCTGAACTTGGTTTTCAGGGAAAGAACTAGTAAACAGTAACTTTCTAACAAATTCGCAAGCTATAAACATTACTTTTATTCTTGATGTCCAAAGAAGTTAGTATTATCGAGCTTGCTTGTTTTGTTGGCAGCAACGGGCCCAGGTCAGCAGGCAGTATTATGACGACGACATCGTCGACGACTATGGCAGGAAAATTGCATTGATTCAAGCGCACTCTGGTACTTTCATTTTTTGCTTCCTTTTCACAACCATCAGCCGGGCTGACATTGCTTTTCTTTCAATCGCCAAGGCCTTTTCATTATTGCGAGTGAGATCATCTTGGACACCGGCAAACGTATTTCCGGTAGTGCATTTGTCAGGGAAGGAGCTAGACGATCCGTAACTCGAACCTACATTCACTTCAATATTGGCATCAGCGTAGAAGAAGTTTCTATTATCTCTTGTCTGGACAGCAAGTAAGAAAAAAAGTATCCAAATTTGAAATATTTAGCAAGCAGTCTACAGTCCAGTATCAAAGTCCAGGGACATACCAAAACCAGTACACAGTAAGAATGTTAAAAAAAGTCTATTTGAGATGATGATGTACATCCTTTCAGCCATGAAAAGGTATTTGTAATGGCATCGAACTTCGCTTATTAGATTCAGTAAATACTAAATATTTGTTCTAACTATAGTATAGTAAATGTAATCTAGTCCTATAAGTATACGACTCTTCTTTGGAGAGAAAGAAGACTCGTTAGTAGTAGGACTAGAGAACTAAGGGGTTTGATACTCTTTCTTGAGTTTGGGGTCGTTCTTCATTCTGTAATATATTATGGTTTTATCTTTTATCTTGTCGTTCTACTGTTGTTCTTGGTGACTTTTGTTGTTGTTGTTGTTGTTGTTGTTGTTGCTGTTGCTTGATTTGAACCAAGAAACCTTGTTCTTCCCACAAATCGTGTTTTGCATATTCATATAATAGTATATCGTATTCATTTTTACGATACAACAATTCATATGCTGTTGAATGTTCTTGTAACAAGGGATACGATTGACGATTATTCCATCCCCAGTTTATATATCTATCACGACATTCCTTTTGAGGTGATGGTCCTGATGGCGGTAGTGATTGATCATGCTCCATCATTTTGTTATTGAAATAAAACGACTCAAATCGATTCATGGATTCTTCCATTTCATCCAAGAATCCTACTAAACAATGTTCTTTTAATATTTGTTTTGCCATTTCAAGATGATCAGGTGTCAAATCTTGTACCAATTCATTTGTTAAAAATCGTACCATCCAATTATGTTCAAGTCTATTCGATCTTGCATACATTTCAAGATGAACCGAGGACAAATGCTGTTCTTCCGCTGTGGAACCCAAATAATAAAACATACTCAAGGCACGTTCCATTGGATCTCTCATCAAGGTAAACATGCGTGCTTGAGCTCGTGGTTGTTGTTGTTGTTCATTATCATTAGAAAATAAGGACAATGTTGGATGCAAATGTGATGTATATACGAAATCAGCCATTTGCTCTGGATAAAAATGTTGTTGTTTCGCACGCCATATACCTGCAGGTGTTGTCATATCCACATTGACAAAGGGTGGATGTTGTTGATCGTAATTCATATTAGCATGGTCATTGTTGTCATTGCCATCTTGGTTGGTATTATCGTCATTAGGAGTGTTTGCTTTTCCTTGAATTACTTGTATTCGTTTTGATTGAGAATTTAATAATCCAGGAATTCGTAACAATGATTTTTCTTCATTTTCTTGAATAGCAGTAGGTGCTAATCCACCATAATCACTTGCTTGGACGTATCCATAACAATGTCCTAAAATGTCACGTACTGTACTACCACCACTGCGTGGAATATGAAATAATAAGGGTATCGAGGTTACAGTTTGATGACTACCATCGTGTCCAAACATGGGTCCCACATCTTGACGTAAATGTCCCAATTCTTCAGGTACACGTCCCTGTTCCTGTACACGTACTGAAAATCCCCATCGGATATAATCTTGAATTACATTTTGTTTGGTTGTACTCTTGGCAATTGCAAATATAGATGATAATGATGTAGAGGATGCCTTGGTGGGCGTATCCGAAGGAAACGTAGAATCCGTTAGAGAAGGAGACGCATTATCCATACTGTTCGTAGCAGCAGCATCCGCAGAGGAAGCCGCAACAGCAGCAGTGATGGCTGTATTGGCAGCCATCAAGGAGGATTGTCCTTCGACCAAAACACGTATACCACCATCATTTTGAAATCGTACAGTTATCAACAATAATAAAGCCAAGGCTGTTCCTGCCATCCATCGTGCACGTATCATGGTGGTACCGACACAGCAACATAGTCCACCATGATAATAAAGTAGATCTTTTTCTTCTTCAATCATGGGTAACGGTGGTAATCCCATATTGTTCAATAACAGAGACCGTGATGGGAATCTTTGTGTTTGTTGATTCATTAAATGGGAGGGCATCTTTTTGTATAATTTTAGCTGCTGCTGTTGTTGCTATTGTATCTGAATCAGAGAGAGATAAGGAAAGAACGGATCTTGTTCGATCTTTCTTTCGATTATTATTTTTGTTCTATGATTATTTCGATGGTATCTAAAACAGGAAGCAAGTGATACAGTTTAATAGATGACAATCTTTCTATACGGCAGCAACACAATCCACTCTTTTCTTCACTATGTCTGGTGGTCTTTAATGTTGTTGTTGATATCTCTTCGTTCGCTTTGATACACAGCTCAATGACACACTATAGAGGTAGAGGAGAGG